>CAUYON010185809.1:0-29634 GCA_963573935.1 Arctocebus calabarensis
TCTCTGTGGATTCTGGTTATCAGACCTTTGTCAGAAATGTAATCTGCAAATATCCTCTCCCATTCTGAGGGCAGTCTACTTGCTTTACTTACTGTGTTCTTGGCAGTGCAGAAGCTTTTTAGTTTGATCAGATCCCAGTAATGTATTTTTGGTATTGCTTCAATTGCCCTGAGGGTTCTCCTCATAAAGTTTTCTCCCAGCCAATTTCTTCAAGTGTTTCTCCTGCACTCTTTCCAAGAATCTTTATGGTTTCATGTCTTAGGTTTAAGTCTTTTATCCAGTGAGAGTCAATTTTTGTTAGAGGTGAAAGGTGTGGGTCCAGTTTCAGTCTTCTACTAGTGGCCAGACAATTCACCCAGCACCTTTTGTTAAATAGGGAGTCTTTCCCCCAATTTAAGTTTTTGATAGGCTTATTAACGATCAAATGACGATAAGTGTCTGGATTCATCTCTTGGTTCTCAATTCTGTTCCATATATCTACCTTTCTATTTTAGTGCCAATATCATGATGTTTTGATCACTATGGATTTATAGTATAGTCTGAAGTCTGGTAGCATGATTCCATCTGATTTGTTTTTATTTCTGAGTAATGTCTTGGCTATTCAAGGTTTTTTCTGTTTCCGTATAAAATGAAGTACTAGTTTTTCCAGATCTTTAAATTATGACAGAGGTGATTTAATGGGGATTACATTAAATCTGTAGATTGGTTTGGGTAGTATGGACATTTTAACAATGTTGATTCTTACTAGCCATGAGCATGGTATGTTTTTCTATTTGTTGACATCTTCAGCTATTTTAGGATATTCTTTTAAAATTAGTGGCTATGTGGGCAATTTTGAAGCAGCTTTATCTCCACAAGATGTTGCAAGCAGGAAATAAAAGAGGAATTAAAAGGTTTAGGGCATATATATATATGAATAACAGGTAAACATAGCTATTAAGAGAGGTGAGGAAATACCATTGTCAAGGACAATTACCCATGATTTTCAGTGTATGTCACTTCTGGTATCTGTAAACAGAATTTGAGGGTGATGAACTCTATTTGCTTTAATTTGGTTTTTATGTTGTGGTACTTTCCTGGTCTTCTCCTGTCTTGCTAGTTTCTTCTTAGTCTCCCCCTCGTTTTCCTAACCTCTTAATAGGGGAGGGCCCCTGGACTCAACCTTCTTTTTGAGACAGAGCCTCAAGCTATCACCCCGAGTAGAGTTCTGGGGCATGGAAGCTCACAGCAACCTCCTGTGGCATCATAGCTCACAGCAACCTCCTACTCCTGGGCTTAAGTGATTCTCTTGCCTCAGCCTCCCAAGAAGCTGGGACTACAGGCGCCTGCCACAACGTCTGGCTATTTTTTGGTTGTAATTGTCATCGTTTGGTGGACCTGGGCTGGTTTTGACACACCTCTGGTGTATGTGGCTGGTGCCTTAGCTGCTTGAGCTACAGGCGCTGAGCAACTGGACTCCATCTTTGAATGTTTCTCTTCTTTAGTTGTGCTCTAACCTTGTTGATATATATATATATATATTTTGAGACAGAGTCTTAAGCTGTTGCCCTCGGTAGAGTGCCATGGTGTCACAGCTCCCAGCAACCTCCAACTCTTGGGCTTAAACAATTCTCTTGCCTCAGCCTCCCAAGTAGCTGGGACTACAGGTGCCCGCCACAATGCCTGGCTAGTTTTTTTCTTGTTGTTGTTGTTTTGCAGTTGTCATTGTTGTTTTAGCAGGCCCGGGTGGGGTCCGAACCTGCCAGCCTCAGTGTATGTGGCTGGCACCCTGCCCCCTGAGCTATGGGCACTGCCTGTCGATCTTACCATTTTGCATGGTGTTACCATTATTACCATGATGGCTGTTAGATCTCTAGACTTGTACATAGTATGTCTAGCTGTCTCCTTGACAAATATACCTGGATGTGCTTCTTCTATTGTCTTCTCAACTTCAGCGAGTGGCAATTTCATCCTTCCAGTTGCTCAGGCCCCCAAACCATGGCATCACTCTTGATTCCTCTGTCACTCCTTACTGGTACCCATATCCATTCCAATCCTTTGGAAGACGATATGGCTGTTTCTTTAAAATACAGTATAATTCAGAATCCACCACTTCCTGTCACCTCCAGCTGGTCCAAGACATCATTTTATCTCACCGGGACTATTGCAAAATCCTCGCTGGTCTCCCTGCTAGTACACTTGTCTTCTAGTGTTCTCTTCTCCATACAACATTCAGAGCATTCCTTTGAAAAGTCAGCTTGTTTTAACCCTCTGCTCAGAATACTCCACTGACTTTCTTTTTCTTTTTTTTTTCCCCCTTTTTCTTGAGACAGAGTGTCACTCTCTTGCCAGGCTAGAGTGTTGTAACATCAGCCTAGCTCACAGCAACCTCCAACTTCTGGATTCAAGTGATTCCCTTGCTTCAGCCTTCCAAATAGCTAGGGCAACACATGCCCACTACAATGCCTGCCTAATTTTTCTATTTAGTAGAGATGGGTTTCATTCTTGCTCAGGCTGGTCTTGAACTCCTGAGCTCAAAGGATTCTCTCACTTCTGACCCCCAGAGTGCTAAGATTACAGGGATGGGCTACTGTGCCCAACCTCTGTTTACTTTCCATTTCACTTAGAGTAAAAACAATGTTTTGAAAATGGCCCTTAAGACCTTATGCAGCCCTCATTTAAGGTCAGTGATTTAAAATTGGGATTCTGTACATATACCAAAATGTGTTTATCTATTCATGGGTCAATAGGCACTTGGGCTGTGCACCATGGAATACTATGAAGCCATACAAAGAAGGAGACTTCACATCTTTTATGTTTACCTGGATGGAGCTGGAACATATTCTTCTTAGTAAAGTATCTCAAGAATGGGGAAAAAAAAGTATCCAGTGTACTCAATAGTGCTATGAAATCAACATATAACCACCTACACACTCATACGAATGGCAAAACATAACTGTAGCCCAGAAAGTAGAAGGAAAGATGAGAGAGAGGGGAGAAGAGGAGGGATATGGGAGGAAGGAGGATATTCGGGGGGATCTCACCTAATGTGCATGATGTGGTGGTACATTTCAAAACTATTAAGAAATGCGTATAATTGTGATGGATGTGTTACTTAGTTCAATGTAAGTGTTTCACATCGTATATCGAAGCAGTACCCTGAACCTCATAAATGCATCAATGTACAAAGTTATGATTTAATAAAAAACAATTAAAAAAATAAAATTGGGATTCTGGCCAGGCCTGGTGGCTCTCACCTGTAATCCTAGCACTTGGTAGGCTGAGGCCAGTAGATTACTTGAGGTCAGGATTTTGAGACCAGCCTGAGCAAGAGCAAGACCCCATCTCTAAACAAATAGCCAGGTGGTGTGGCAGGCGCTTGTAGTCTCAGCTACTTGGGAGGCTGAGGCAAGAGCATCACTTCAGCCCAGGAGTTTGAGGTTGCTGTGAGGTACGATGCCACAGCACTCTACAGAGGGTGACAAAGTGAGACTCTGTCTCCAAAAAAAAAAGAAAGAAAAAAAAGAAAATAAATAAATAAAAGGGATTCTACTTTGGTTAGAGCATTTAATTTTATGTGCTGCATAATCCCTCTCATATGAAATGCAGATATTTTCAAATGCAGATAGGATTCAAGGCCTATACTTATACATAAGGCATGATACTTACACAATAAGCCTTGATATAAATTATTATGAAATAATTTAATCGTTAACTTGCAATGTTAACTTTTGATCTGTAGTCTTACAAATTGTTCTTTCTTTCTTTGTTTTTCTTTTTTTTTTTTGAGACAGAATCTCAAGCTGTTGCCCAGGGGTAGAGTGCCATGGCATTATAGCTCATAGCAACCTCAAACTCCTGGGCCCAAGCAATCTCTTGCCTCAGCCTCCCAAGTAGCTGGGACTATAAGTGCCTGCCACAACACCAGCTATGTTTGTTGTTGTTATTGTAGTTGTCATTGTTCTAGCTGACCCGGGCCAGGCTTGAACCCGCTAGCTTTAGTGTATGTGGCCACTGCCCTACCCACTGAGCTACAGGCACTGCCTTTCTCTCTTCACTCCCCTCCTCTCCCCTCCCCTCCCCTTCCCTTCCCTTCCCTTCTTCTTCTCCTCTTTCTCTCTCTTCCTTTTCTTAGACAGAGTCTCACTCTGTGCCCTGGGTAGAGTGCCATGGTGTCATCATAGCTCACACAGCAACCTCAAACTCTTGAGCTCAAGGAATCCTCTTGCCTTAGTCTCCCGAGTAGCTGGGACTACAGGTGCTGTCACATGCCCTGCTAGTTTTTATATTTTTAGTAGAGACAGATTTTCTCTGTTGTTCAGGCTAGTCTTCAGCTCCTGAGCTCAAGCAATCCACCTGCCTCAGCCGTTCAAAGTGCTAGGACTACAGGGGTGAGCGACCATGCCTGGCAACAATTGTTATTTCTTTAATTTATAGCTGCTTTAAAATGTGTTCTGGTTCTAGGCTAGGCATGGTGGCTCACTCCTATAATACTGGCACTTTGTGGGTGCTGAGGCAGGTGAATTTCTTGAGCTCAGGAGTTTGAGACCAGCCTGAGCAAGAATAAGACCCCATCTCTACTAAAAATAGAAAAATGAGCCAGGCTTCATGGAGAGCACCTATAGTCCCAGCAATTTGGGAGGCTGAGGCAGGAAGATCCCTTTTGAGCCCAGGGGTTTGAGGTGAGCCCAGAAATTTGAGGTTGCTATGAGCTAGGTTGACACCACAACCCTCTAGCTTGAGGCAATAGAGTGAAACCCTGTCTCCAAAAAAAAAAAAAAAAAAGTGTTGTGGTTCTAAAGAGAATTCATTCTTTTGACAAGTACTTATAAGGGCATATTATGTATCGGACACTGGGGTTATAAAAATGTAGAGAAAGAGGTGAGCATCAATAATCTTCACAACTGCAAGCAAGTAGTTTTACTGCACATATACATATGTATTAGCCAACAATACCATAAGGATTGGCTGTTATATTCATTAGATGGAAGCCAAGGGATAAACTATATGCTGAGTAAATAAATGAAAAGGGAAGCATCACGTTTCTCCTGTTCATTTTTCTTCTACCCCCCCTTTATTTCTCTTATACTTTTTGAGTAATAAAAGAGTGTTCTTTTTTTGTTGTTGTTGCAGCCGTCATTGTTGTTTGGCAGGCCCGGGCTGGATTCGAACCCACCAGCTCAGGTGTATGTGGCTGGCACCTTAGCCGCTTGAGCCACAGGCGCCGAGCCAAAAGAGTGTTCTTAAAAAAAAAAAAGAGTGTTCTTATCTTTGACCAGGCATTTTCTTGCTCCATCATCCTGTATAGTTTTATTCTTCTCCAGTTTTTCCCTATTTTCTATTTTTAATAATTGTTCTCTTTTTCAGACAAAAAGGTTCATGTAGATTGTATTCTCAGTATCTTTTATTGCTAACCATGGTGCTTTATACTGAGTAGGCCCTCAAACCTCTGGGTGCTTGGAAATATGATTTTTGCTTCATCTATTTAATTCTCTAGCCCCACAGCTAAGGTTACAGTATAGGTTGTATAAAGATATATATATATATATATTTTTTTTTTTTTTGAGATAGTCTCACTCTGGCACCTAGAGTGCCATGGCATCATCATAACTCATAGCAACCTCAAAGTCTTGGGCTCAAATGATCCTTTTGCCTCAGCCTCCTGAGTAGCTGGGACTACAGGCTCCCACCATGACGCCTGGCTAGTTTTTTCTATTTTAGAAACTGCTGAACTCAGGCAATCTACTCGCTTAGGCCTCCCAGAGTGCTAGGATTATAGGAAAGAGCACCGTGTCCAGCCCGTTATTAATTATATTAAGAGGGATGAGATTGAAAGAGGAAAAATAAAGCCATTTGCTTATAAAGGGTTTTTTTGTTTCTTGTATTTGTTGGCAAAAGGGAAGCTCTTAAGTGTTGAATTTGGACTAGTATATTGAGTCTCATTTGAGTGTTGGGGACATTTAGAAACAACATATTTTAAATCATCAAGACTTTTAAGTGCAGAATATAATGGAAGGCCTATTTTTTTTATCCTACTCTTACATGCCTGAATAGCCATGAATTGGCAATTTTAGAATGCCAGTTTTGAATTAAAATTCCCTTCTCTTCCTTTTTTTTTTCTTTTATTAGCTATAAGCATTCAGATGGAAGCCAGCAAACTTGTAATGGACCCCCTATGGAAATTCCTAGCGAACACACAAATAAGTTGAATGTGACTTATACTTATTCTGTGAAATTTGAAGTAAGTATTCCATGTCATCATCTTAATTTTTTCCAAGTCAAGTATATAAATACCTAATATTCGAGCCTAAATTTTCATCCATTTGAAATTGCATTACATAGTTAAGAGTCCAACAGCGCAGGTAAATTCTTTCTGTTCAAACAATTCAATGGATAAACATTAAAGGGATTGTTGTACTAAATCTACTACATTTCAGATACTGTTCCAGGTACTTAACTTTTTTTTGCTTCATGCTGAGG
Organism: Arctocebus calabarensis; assembly: GCA_963573935.1. Lineage (NCBI taxonomy): Eukaryota > Metazoa > Chordata > Mammalia > Primates > Lorisidae > Arctocebus > Arctocebus calabarensis. Next base: position 6,460 of record CAUYON010185809.1, read on the forward strand.
TTTGAAAGAGGTACATGGGAAAACAGAGGGCTGGCATCTCCTGGGGCTAGCAGGCTGGCTGGCTGCTCAAGTGGGACCTTAAAGGACTATTATCTTAAGGAAGAGACATAGCGTGGTGTAGGGGAAAAGTACACACAAGTACAGACAGACCTGTGATTCAAATTCACACTTTGCCACTTACTAGCCGTGTGAGCTTACACAAGTCACGTGATCTCTGAGACTTGGTTTCTTCTCATGTTCTTTAATGAGCATTTTCAGAATATATAAAGCCCTCAGTGTAGTAACTGATCCAGAGTAGGTTCTCAATGTATATGGTGTTCATCATGGTCTGCATGTCTAGACTTTTTTTCTTTTATATATAGCTGTTTTTATAAAGATGGTTTGTATTTTTGGTAAAAAAAAAAATAGCTGTAAATAGATATATTATAAACAGTCTGGTGAATATTCTACTACCGCCGTGATACTTGTGCTTTCCAAAGGGTTTTCTGTTAACTAATTGCTTGCTATTTTCTTTATTTTTGTTTTGTATTTTAAAAGGTATGTGGAAAAAGGATTCTATGGTGAGGTTACTTTGGGCAGTGGTATGTTAAACAAGGTTAAAACAGGTCGAGTGCGGTGGCTCATGCCTGTAATCTTAGCACTCTGAGATTAGCACTCAGAGAGGCTGACTGTAGGTGAAACAAATGTGTAACTTTTTTTTGATTCACTTTTATTTATACTTGATTTTCTATAAGGCATTTTTATAGTTTCACATGTGCTTTTCTAAGACTGAAACTTAATTACTTTTTTTGGAACTAGGTGTCAAACCTCCTCAGACATTTGCCCAATAGTGCTTGGGTTGTGTCATTTCTGTGGATGACCTGACAGCCATTATAACCCGATTCTTCCTCATCTCATTCTGAAAGCAGTTCCATGTCAGGGATACCTTGTTTTTGTCCCTCTGTGTCACCTGTAGTGGTCATCTCTATTTTATAAATGAGGGTTCTGAAACCCAGAGAAGTGACATAATTTTCTCAGGATCATGGCTGGCAGGTGGTAGAAGTGATATTCAAACTCAGGTCTGTCTGGTACTCAAACCATAGTTTTTCCACTATTCCATTGTGGCTTTTCTGCATAAGGATCTATTCTATTTTCTGCCTGCAGAGTTATTGTAAAGAAAATGAAAACCGTTTATGTTAGAAATGTATGTGCATACCTTGAATCATCCAGCAAGAGGTCAGGTCTTGATCCTACATCCTGCAGTTTACCCAAACTACAGTTGGTGAAAATAGGCTATTTACTAGTCCAACAAATATAATCCAGTCTTCTAATTTCCAGGTGAAATATAGAAGTATAATCTAGGGAAAGGAATGTAATACACTGTGAAGAAATAAAAGAAAAAACCTTAGACTATTCAAAGCTTAAGTTATTATCAGAAGTTAATTGAAGACCTGAAAGCCTTATACATTTTTATTAGTTATTCATCAGCTATTAAAAATTTAAATGTAAGAACTCTTATGTTTGCAGTAAAAGCCAAGGAAAAACATGTCTAAATTGAAGTTCACATTCACATCTTGAGCCTACATGGTATGGCGTTAGTCTGTCTGTCAGGAGGCAGTTATAGCCATTATCAAAAGGACTGAAGTGGAAGTTCAGATACAGCCATATTAAATGGTGGATTTGGGGAATCGCCTTATTTGGAGTTACATCTCAACTCTTTGTTCCTCAATAGTTAAGTCGAATTCTGGAAGCTATTCTAGAAGAGAGGATTTTCTTTTGTCATTGAAATTTACTTGATGCGCTTAGAAAGCCCTTGGCTTCCAGAGGTGTTACACTAGAGGGAGCCAGACACTCTTGAGTTTGTATCTTGGCTCTGCCCTTTATTAGCTATGTGAATTTGGTTGTTACCTTAAGCTTCTGCTTCCTCATCTGTAAAGTAGAGATAAAATATTCACCTTGTGTGATTGCTCTCAGTGTTAAGTGAGCTAACATCAAATACTTAGTGCAGTGCCCGTGGTACGCATAGCCCACATTTCCTATCAGACGTGGTTCTCCTAGATGTGGGGGCAGTTGAATTACAAATGTCTTATACAACAGTAGCTCCTCCATGCAGAGAGTGGATTAGGCAGTGGGAATGTACCAAGCCATGATATTCTTTATCTGAATGCCAGAAAGTCGCTGTCATAGTTGGGGGGATGATGTAAAGAAGAGTGGTGACATATATCTCTGATTGTGCTCTTTAGTTTCTTGTCTCGGTTGGAAAAAAATTTTTTTTGTCTTTTTTTTTTTTTTTCCAAGACAGAGTCTTACTCTGTCACCCAGGATAGAGTGCCATGGAGTCAGCCCAGTTCACTACAACCTTAAACTCCTGGGCTCAAGCGATCTCCTGCTTCAGCCTCCTGAGTGACTGGGATTACAGGCCACAATACCTGCCTAATTTTTCTGTTTAGGAGAGACAGGGTCTTGCTCTTGCTCAGGCTGGTCTTGAACTCCTGAGCTCAAGCAATCAACTGGCATCAGCCTCCCAGAGTGCTAGAATTACAGGCATGAGCCACAGTGCCTAGTAGGTTTTTTTTTTTTTTTTTTTTTTTTGAGGGAGAGCCTCAAGCTGTCACCTTGGATAGGGTGCGGTGACATCACAGCTCACAGCAACCACCAAATCCTGGGCACCAGCGAGTCAATTGCCTTTGCCCCCCAAGTGGCTGGGACTACAGGCACCTGCCACAATGCCCAGCTATTTTTTGGTTGTAGTTGTCAGTGTTGTTTGGCAGCCCCGGGCTGGATTCGAACCCGCCAGTTCTGGTGTGCGTGGCTGGTGCCCTAGCTGCTGAGCTATAGGTGCCGGGCCTCTCTCTGTGTAATGTTAAAGGAAAAATACCCAGAGTCTAGTAACATAATTTAAAGAGCTTTATTCTGAGCTGAATGTGTGTGACCTGCTTAGACTATGACCTCAAAAGGTCCTGAGAAAATGTGACCATGGAAGCTGGGTTACAGTTTGGTTTTATACATTCGTGGAGACAGGAATTACACATACACCTACCACATTGATTACTTGCTAATTGCTAATGGAAAAATGTAAGAATAAGTGAATAAGTAAGTAAACAGGAGTTCATGCAACATCTCTGACTCTCATCCAGCACCACTGCATTTATTTTATTTATTTATTTTTGAGACAGAACCTCAAGCTATCGCCCTAGGTAGAGTGCTGTGGCATCACAGCTCACAGCTCTTGGGCTTAGGCAATTCTCTTGCCTCAGCCACCTGAGTAGCTGGGACTACAGGTGTCTGCCACAATGCCCAGCTATGTTTTGTTGCAGTTTGGCTAGGGCTGGGTTTGAACCTGCTACCCTTGGTAAATGAGGCTGGCTTCCTACTTACTGAGCCCCAGGTGCCACCCTATTAATAACATCTTTTGCTGAAAGTGAGAAACCTGGCGGTCACCATCTACAATATTTTAATTTATTTATTCAACTCTTGAATACATGGTGTTTCAGAACTGCTAACCCATATCCCTGTGAGAAGCAAATTTATCAACGAGAGTACAGTGTTTGTGTACTATTTTTTGGGTACAGAAGTATCTTAAATATTTTTTCTGTATCAAGCCTGACCTCTGCTATGTATTTTAATGTTTTACACTTATAGCTCATCTTGGGCCCAGCCACATTTCCAGTGCTCAATAGCCACATGTGACTAGGCTCTCCCCATTTTGGCACGGATCTCAACCACCTCTCATGCAGCACCTGTCCCCTCCAACCTGTGCTTGTGCATGTTTTTGTCCTTTTGCTGCTGCTTATCCTCAATAGAGAAAGTTTCACCAGATCCGTGACATAGATTGATTCTAGGCTCTTGACTGGGTGAACTATAGTATCTCACTGTCCCTTAGACTGTGGGACCCTCCTGTGTTCCTCTTGATGCTCAGAGGCGTGGGAGCAGTCCTTATGTGGGATTGGGGCAGGGGGACCTGGACAGGAAGCCGGACTCTATGCGAACATTGAACCACTTCCAGATGTTAGAGCCGTGCAGCAGCTGTGGCGCCTCAGCCACCCTCACATGCCTCCTCTACCACCTTAGGGCGGCTACCTGCCAACTGCTGTTTAGACTCAGAGCCTCTGATCATCAGCTGAGCTTGTGAGTGTGCAGCCCAATCAAGCAGATACTAATAGAGGCAATGTTATCATTTGTAGTTTTAGAAGTTTTATTGTTTTGCCTTTTAATTACGCATCTCGCAAATGCACTTTAATACTTTCGGAAAATAATACATGTTCTCAAATGGGTGTAAAATTCTGAGTTTATAATATAATAAATTGTTCAGAAGGAGGGATGAGTCATAAAAATTAACATTTGAGTGCAGACCTTTTGTTTATCCATTTATATGACAAATATTTATTGAGCACCTATTATGAATTATGAGTTATGAAAATTGAGTGTCTATTATGAATTAGTGAATGTCAGGCTAAGCAGTTTCTAGTCACAATGCTCTTACTTTTTTTTTTCCTGGAGATTCCAGTGACGATGCTTTTACTTTAAAAATTTATAGCTTTTATATCACCAATCAAAGGCTTTCTGGTTTCATTTTGATCATTCATTCTAGCTATATATTTGAGTTCTATAAGCTTTATTTGAGATCTAGTCTAAGACCCTAGCTACATTTATAGCATTGTTTTTATTGGACAATGCACTTCTGGTTTTCAGGCAGTCTGGGCCAGCAACTGAATTGAGAATCAGAAAATCTTGCTGCCGGCTTGCCTGGACCTCAGTTTGCTCACAGTGAAAAGAGGGAAGAGAACTGGATCAGTAGTTCTCAACCTTGTCAGATTAATGTCCCATTTTAATAAAAAGTGTTTTTTTTTTTTTTTTGATACAATCACACTGTGTTGCCCTCGGTGGAGTGCGATGGCATCACAGCTCACAACAACTTCAAAATCTTGGGCTTAAGCAATTTTCTTGTCTCAGCCTCCCAAGTAGCTGGGACTATATAGGTGCCCATCACAATGCCTGGCTGTTTTTCTGTTGCAGTTGTCATTGTTGTTTTAGCTGGCTTGGGCTGGGTTCGAACACGCCACCCTTGGTGTATGTGGCCGGCGCTGTAACCACTGTGCTATGGGCGCCAAGCCACTAAGTGTTTTATAACATTTCCTTTTACTATTCTATTTTTTCGAGACCAAGTCTGTTGTCAAACTATGTCAACCTCAAACTCTTGGGTTCAAGCAATCCTCTTGGCTCAGCCTCTCGAGTAGCTGGAACTACAGGTGCCCAACACGAATACTTGGCTAGTTTTTCTATTTTTAGTAGAGATGGGGTCTTGCTCTTGCTCAGGCTGGTCTCAAACTGCTGACTCAAGCAATTCACCCACCTCAGTCTCCCAGAGTGCTAGGATTATAGGCATGATCCATCATGCCCCTGGGACCTTTTACTATTCTAAAATGATACCAATAGGTAAAAGAGAATGAAACTTTACTATCTATATAATTTCAATAAAACATCAGTACAAAACCCTAACTACAATATAATAAAGGAGAAATAAAAGGGAAGTAACTTTAAATAAAATTTAGTGTATATTTCAGTGTTTGTAACATGAGTCACCTACGTGTATAATCATCATAAAGGCAACAATAGATGGATATAAGAATACTGTATATTCATGGTTCAAATAAATACCACATTTTTCCAAATAATGCCTTTCTTTTCTTTTTTCCTTTATTTTTTGAGACAGAGTCTCACTTTGTCGTCCCCCAGTATAGTGCTGTGGCGTCACAGCTCATAGTAACCCCAGACTCTTGGGCTCAAGCCATTCTCTTGTGGCAGCCTCCCAAGTAGCTGGGACTACAGGCGCCTGCCACAATGCCCGGCTATTTTTAGAGATGGGGTCTCACTCTGGCTCAGGCTAATCTCGAACTTGTGAGCTCAGGCAATCCACCCACCTTGGCATCCCAAGTGCTAGGATTAGAGGCATGAGCCACTGCACCTGGCCTAATGCCTTTATTTTCTGAAATGTCAATTAATTAGTTCCATGCCAAACAGAGTACTATTGTCCCTCAATTTACATGGTAGTTGCATTCTTGGGGAAAAAAATTGATGCATATTAAAACAACGTAAAAATACTTTATGTTTCTCTGTAATAGGGAGTTAGAATCTAGGCGTGGATCATAAGCAGTTTATTTTTTATTTTTTTGAGACAGAGCCTCAAGCTGTCAGCCTGGATAGAGTGCTGTGGCATCATAGCTCACAGCAACCTCCAATTCCTGGGCTCAAGTGAGTCTCTTGCCTCCGCCTCCCAAGTAGCTGGGACTACAGGCGCCCACCACAACCCCTGGCTATTTTTTTTGTTGTTGCAGCCGTCATTGTTGCTTGGCAGGCCCGGGCTAGATTCGAACCCGCCAGCTCAGGTGTACGTGGCTAGCGCCTCAGCCTGTTGAGCCACAAGCGCCGAGCCTGTTTATTTATTTATTTTTATTGTTCGGGATTCAGTGAAGGTACAAGAAGCCAGATAATAAGCAGTTTTATACCCACATGAATGTTGAGTGGAGCGTTTGAAAAAGGTGTAGGACACAGTTTGTTCCTTCTCAATTCTTTTTTGAGGGGACTTCTTAAGTGGAAGAAGTTCTCAGTTCTCCATTGCGAGGGTCTCCCTGTGCAGTTGCAGGACATCTGGCTTTTTCCACTCTGCTGCTAAATACCAATAGCAACTCCGCACATTTTCATTATGCCCTCTAGAGGGTGCTGCTTCCCCTGTTGAAAATGACTAGAGAGGAGGTAGTTGCTTGTCAGTTTGATGCTTCGAGTCCCTGCATTAATTTTTATTGAATGAGATCCATCACTGGGTACTATGTCATGGATCAAGAAGTCTTGTCTTTGTTTCTAACATTGCTACTTGTGCCTCCACTATTACCAACATTAAAGGCTGTTTACCTAGGGATTTTATGAAGATTCATTCCTATGTCTTATAAAAGACTTTGAAACTATGGAATACAAAAATGTAGTATAATGTATGAATTTTAAATGGATCAGAAAATAGTTTCCACTACTTAGTTACCTTTCTGCATTTATCATTTTGTTTACAAATGTTCCTTAGGATTTTAAAATAATCTCTTACTTAGGAAAGAGTAATATGTGTTAATGGTCTGTTATTTCCAGCAGATGGCAATGTTTGGTGCAAGAAAAGGACTTAGTATAACAACTGGAGAATGTCCAGGCTGTCTTTGTATTTAAAATCCAAACCTCATAGTGCAAATTTGAAAGTATGGTTCTTTTTTTTTTTTTGAGACAGAGCCTCAAGCTATTGCCCTGGGTAGAGCGCCATGGCGTCACAGCTTGCAGCAACCTCCAACTCCTGGGCTTAGGAAATTCTCTTGCCTCAGCCTCCCGAGTAGCTGGGACTACAGGGGCCTGCCATAATGCCCGGCTATTTTTTGGTTGTAGTTGTCATTGTTTGGCAGACCTGGGCCGGATTTGAACCCATCAGCTCTGGTGTATGTGGCTGGTGCCTTAACCGCTTGAGCTACAGGTGCCGAGCCAAGTATGGTTCTTTTTTAAAAGACTTGATATGAGTTAACTCAATGAAGGCAGTGGATATTGGCTGATAAAGAGATGGGTGCAAGTCAATTTTGACAAATTAAGTCACGTTTACCATTGCAGCAGTATTTTAATAGATGGCTGAGATAAATCCATTCATGAAATATTTATCCTTTGATGTAGCAGTTCTATAAATTAGATTTTCTTATGGGTTTTTAAAGAAAATTCATTTTGAAACAGTTTCAGGCTTACAGAAGGATTGTGAGAACAGTGCAAAGAACTCCTGTAGTCCCTTCAACCAGATGTCCTGATTGTTATCATTTTACCTCGTTTGCTTGTTTTACCTTATTCAGTCTCTGTGTATCCATTAACGTTAGTCTTTCTCTGAGTCTTTTGAGAGCTACATGTTGCCTGGTTACTCCTAAATACTCCTGAGTGTATTTCCCTAACACAAGGTCACTTTCCTACACAAATAGCATATAGCCCTTCAAATTAGGACTCAATATCAGTACATTACCAGCCAATTTACGTCCATCCATTCAAATTTCACCAGCTGGCCAACAATGTCACTCTCTCCCTTTCTGGTTCATAGTTTTGTCCAGGGTAATGTATTGCATTTAGTTTTTGGTCTCCTCTAATTCCTTCCCTCCCTCCCTCCTCGTTTCTTTCTTTCTTTCTCCTTCCTTCCTTCCTTCCTTCCTTCCTTCCTTCCTTCCTTCCTTCCTTCCTTCCTTCCTTCCTTCCTTCCTTCCTTCATTCTCTTTTCTTTGACAGAGTCTCACTCTGTCACTCTTGGTAGTGTGCTATGGCATCATATCTCACAGCACCTTAAATTCTTGGGCTCAAGTGATCCTCTTGCCTCAGCCTCCCAAGTAGCTAGGACAACAGGTACCCACCACAATGTCCAGCTAGTTGTTTTTATTTTAAGTAAAGACTGGGTCTTGCTCTTGCTCAAGCTGGTCTCAAACTCCTGAGCTCAGGCCAACCGCCTTGGCCTCCCAAAGTGCTAAGATTACAGGTGTGAGCCACTATGCGTGGCTTCCTCAAATTTCATATTCTTGAAAAAAAATTTTTTTTTTGAGACAGTCTCACTATGTCACCCTGGGTAGAATGCTGTGGCATCACAGCTCACAGCAACCTCAAACTCTTGGGCTTAAGCGATTCTCTTGCCTCAGCCTCCCAAGTAGCTGGGACTACAGGCACCCATTGCAACTCCTGGCTATTTTTCTGTTGCATTTGTCATTGTTGCTTAGCTGGCCCAGGCTGGGTTCAAACCCGTCAGCCTCAGTGTATGTGGCTAGTACCATAACCACAGTCCTATGGGCGCCAAGCCAAATAGTCTTGAAATTTTTAAGGGCATAGAACTTACACTCAGTAGGACAACTATCAATCTGATTCTGCTGTTTCTTCATGAATAGACTCAGGCCACATGTGTCAGGGTCACCATGTAAGTGATCCATCACATCAGGAGGCACATGTGGTTAACATGTCCTGTCACTGATAATGTTAACTGTGCTTGTGTGGTCATCAGGTTTTAACTGAAATTCATTACTGTATTAAAACCCATTTAAATTAATATCTATTCACTTGGGTTTTCTTTTTTTAAGCAATGTATAGTGTCTTTCTTCATATGCCCAAACTTCTCAAAAAATATCTAAGGATACCCAAATTTAAATAATAAGTCATTTCAAGCATGATTGGTCAATTTGGGGTCAGTGTTTTTTTTTTTTTTTTGCTAAGAGCATGGCATTGATTTGAGGGGTAATAATGCTGCATTAATGGCTTAAGTGTTTATTGAGAATTATCATTTAAGATCATATTTTGGAAATATCTTGAAAGAAAATTATTGACAAGTTGAATTTAATCACACATCAGCAGAAATGGCTTGATTCATAATTATATTTTCTTGTGTTTTATCCAGTACTGAAAACTACAGTATTAAAAATGCATTTTTTTATAAGCTTGTAGCTATGTCTCAAAATACTTAGCATATAAAGTGTAAAATATTAGACTATTTGCTAAGAAAACATGGTTTAAGTTAAATAAGGTTTTATAATCAAATAAAATAGCCTCATAAATCTATTTGCAGAGGGTGAAGTTGGTGGGTTGCAGTGAAGCAAGTTTAGTTTTCCTCTAAGTAGTAATATTACTACTACTTGGTTATGTACATGTGGTGAGAACTTCAAACCATATAGAAAAAGTGTAAGTACATTTCTCCTTTCCTTTACCCTCCAATTCCTACTCTATCTCTCTAAAAGTATAACCTTAGGCCTGGCACAGAGACTCATGCCTGTAATCCTAGCCCTTTGGGAGGCCAAGGCAGGTGAATTGCCTGAATTCAGGAGTTTGAGATCAGCCTGAGTAAGAATGAGACCCTGTCTCTACTAAAAATATATAAAACTAGACAGGTGTATGGTGGGTACCTGTAGTCCCAGCTATTTGGGAGGCTTAGCAAGAGGACTGCTTGTACCCAGGAGTGTGAGGTTGCTGTGAGCTATGACGCCATGTCTCTCTACCCAGGGTAACTGAGTGAGACTGTCTCAAAATAAATAAATAAATAAAAGTATAACTTTATCTTTTCTTATTTTCCTTGCAGAAAAATGTTTGAACCTAGAAGATATCATTTTCTTTGGGATAAATGGAATCTTGCTCTACATACTTTTCACCTTTCTTTTTTTCACTTGTGCCATTTCATAGATGTACCATTACCTATGGATGCGTACCATTTCTTTTAATGAGGACATAGTACAGTAGAACATTAGTAATGTGACCACTCAAAGGACTGTAGCCAATTGGTCAACATATAGAGGTGGTCACCATAAGGAACGAGGCCTACTGTACTGATACATATGTGTGGTGCTTGTCTGGTCTATGGAAATTAGGTCAACTTCAGGAGGTGATCAGTGTAGGGAGGTGGTCAACTATGGAGGCTCTACTATATTACCTCGTATGGATTACAGTAGTTTATTCTCATTGTGACGGACTTTTTTTGTAGTTTCTAGGTTTTTTTTTTTTTAACTTAAGCATTTATTAATTATCCTGTATCAGCCAGAGTAGTTTCTAGGTTTTAAATTTATAAACAAACCTAAAGTGGCTCTCATGATGTGTATGTTTATGTACCTTTGCAAGTATCATATGAAGTTGCAATAAAGATGGAAATGTGGTCAGGACAAAAGGGACAAAAGAAAATAAGTATGACATGGATTTAGGGTTACAGAAAAATAACACCAAGAGGTGCTATTTCTGATGACTAGCAGTAAGCTAAAATTATTTTCATCGTAGTCCCTTTTTGACATAAGATAGAAAATCAGTATAGGAAAATAAGTTAAAAATGTCAAGGTAAACCAGGCATGGTGGCTCACATCTGTGATTATAGCACTTTGGGAGGCTAAGGTGGGAAGATTACTTGAGGGCAGAGGTTCAAGACCAGGCTGGGCAATATAGTGAGACCCCCATCTCTACAAAAAATAGCAAAAATAGCTAGATGTGAAAAATACAGAAAAATACAAAAAAAAATAGCTGTAGTTCAAGCTATTTGAGAGGCTCTGAGGCAGGCGGCTCACTTAAGCCCAGGAGTTTGAGGTTGCAGTGAGCTATGATGATGTTACTGCGCTCTAGCCATGTGACAGAGGAAGATCCCGACTCACACACAAAAAGTGTCAAGATAGATCACATGATTCACATCATTTCATGAAGTTAGAAGTAAAGAAATAGAGAAAGCATGTGCAAAATCGTTTTTATCTGTTTCAGGACTATAAGCAGCAAAAGGTCAGTTGAAGTTTGGTCATATGATTTGTATTTTTGTTTTAGGAAAACAAACATATCAAGTGGGCCTCTCGATGGGATTATGTTTTGGAGTCTATGCCTGATACCAACATTCAGTGGATTAGGTAAGCTCTTCCTGAAGCAAAGTCGCTTCAGAGTGGGAAATGGAAGTATATGTTTTTAAATTAAGGTATTTGATCCCCTCAGATGATCTTGGGTCACATATTTTTCTTCTCTCCCCCCACGTGGCCACATACACAATGAAAAGAAAAAAAAAGGTGACGATATATATATATATATATATTTTTTGAGATAGAGCCTCAAGCTGTTATCCTGGATAGGGTGCTGTGGCATCACAGCTCACAGCAACCTCCAGGGTGACGATATTTTAAATTTACATTTATGCTGAGGGGAAAGAGAAAGCTGAAATGTCATGGAGATGCCATGTCTACATGCAAAGAGCATTGGAGGGGAGCGCAGCGGGATGGGGCATGAAATACAGACAGAGGGGAAGCCCTTGTTTGTGGGTTCAGAAGGGCTAAGCACACTAGAGAGTAAAGAAAACTGATAAGCAGCTGGGGAGAGGAAGGCAGGGGTGTCACAAAAACGGGGAAGAAGGCGAGAAAAAGGTAAAAGGGTGACATATGACAAACATATGTAATGGATTACATATAACAACTTTCAAGGGGCCATTGAATCAAGGTGGGTCATAGAGCAGAGAGGACTGTGTGGAGGTCATGTCTGCCAGTGAAGGACTGTTTATTCTATAGGTCTTATTTTTAGTCCCTACTTTGATGCCAAGCTCTGTGGTAGACTCTGAGATACAATAGTGAGTAAGGCACAAGAAGCTTCTCCTTGCAAGAAGCTTACATTCTAGTGGATGTAGAGTAAGAAGGTTGTGTTCTAGTAGACTCAGGGTGAAAGGATTTGACTCCTGAGGCATCTTCAACAGGATCAGACCATAAAGTTGAAAGTCTGTGGAAGACTATGGAAGAAGTCATTTCAACAGGGAATTGTGGGATGACCCACGTGAGAACACAATGATTGGAGTTGTGATTAAGTGTTGAGCGTGGAAGTAGGGTTCAGTTAGCAACTTAGGAGACTGGGCAGAGAAGCCGATCAAAAAGAAATGAATATGTATATATAGTATTTTGTCCCTTATTATCTCTCTGTCCTATAATAAAGTCATTTATTGGAAGACTACAAATATAAAAATGAAAGAAAATAAGGAATGATGTGATAGTACGAGTACAGTCTTCTGAAGTGATGTTTCTCCTTATATTCCCACTGTCTTGAAAATGAGAATAATCTCTTCTCCTTTTCTTGTTATTGTTTCACCTCTTCTTCCTTCCTTTTCCTCCTCCTCCTTGTCCTACTTCTTATGGTAGCTTTTCCAAAGTGTCTTCCGTTTGGGCAACAGTCCAGATCCCATTTTGTCACTCCCCAGAAGTCTCCTCGGATAGGATTTATTTCAATAGTTTCTCCAAAGGAGTTGTAAAAGTGAAGGGCTTCTAGACAGATTATAGGGACTAATCTCCAGTAGCATTAATATGTACAATGTAACAATAAATGTACTGTACTTTAGTTTCTGTCATGACCTGATTTCCTTGTAACACTTAACATTTTAGATGTTCTTTGCCTTATGATATCTCACTAAAACAGTGCTGGTCTTTCCATAGATTCTGGTGACAGTCGGTGTGTATGAGTTTGGCTGGGGGCAATGTGTGGGATGACAGAAGGCACTGGTTTTGATTTGAGGATAGCTTTTAAATTTTAGTTTTAGAAAGAGTGAATAAGACCTTGTGGATAAGTGATCCTTGGGGTCTTTGCCCTGAAGCTCATAGAGTGATGTAGTTAAAAGACCATGGCCTTGATCCATTAACTAAGAATTCAGTCAGCCATAAATTCAACCTATGACTCCTAAACTTTCATTCCCATTTCCATGCTCTAGAACGAAGTTTGTGTTACTGCTCTTATTCACTGCTCCTTATTTCTCTTTAAGAATGTACTTAAAAAAAAAATTCAAAATAAGCTCAGTGCCCATAGCTCAGTGGTTAGGGCACTGGCCACATGCACCGGGGCTGATGGGTTCGAACTGGGCCAGAGCCTGCTAAAACAACAGGGACAACATTAACAACAACAACAAAAATAGCCAGGTGTTGTGGCAGGCACCTGTAGTCCCAGCTACTCAGGAGGCTGAGGCAAGAGAATCAGTTAAGCCCAAGAGTTTGAGGTTGCCGTGAACAGTGACACCATGGCACTCTACTGAGGGCAACATGGTGGGACTCTGTCTCAAAAAAAAAAAAAAATTTCAAACTAACCTTAAGAATAGTGTTGCTTCTGTTATAATATAGCTTTAGCTCATTTAATATATGATGCATTCGGTTTCTGATCTAACTTTAACCTTAGAAAACTGATTGACATAATGATAATTTGAATGTCTTTTAAACATATACACATTTTCCTTTTAGTGTTCATTTAAGGAATTTGAAATTTAACTCTTTTTTTGTTTGTTTCTTAAATTTTCTAGTATTATGAATTCCTTTGTTATTATTATTTTCCTCTCTGGAATGGTAGCTATGATCACCTTAAGGACTCTGCGAAGAGATATTACCAGATATAATCAAATAAATTCTCCTGTAAGTAAAAATGTGCATATTTGGTTCAACAAATACTTGAATGCCTACTCTGCCTAGTTTCAATGTTGTATTTCTAGTATTTCTACTTAGAGTATAGCACCTTGAATATAACACATGTCTAGTAATTGTGTATGTTATACCAAATCAGTCATACACAGGCACAGAGAAAAGTAAACTTCACTGGGAATAAAGAAGGGGAGGGGAGAACTTAAATGAATCAACTAGAAAAAATAAAAAAGCCCACAGAAAGAGTGAAAAACACAAGAACAGATGCTTTTCAAAATAAGATAGACCAACGGCCAATAAATATATGAAAAAGTCACAAACCACAGTGAGATCGTGCTTGGCTCCAATGAGAATGGTGTTTATCAAGAAGTCCCCAAACAATAGATGCTAGTATGGACACAGAGAGAGAGGAACACTTATACACTGCTGGTGGGACTACAAACTAGTACAACTTCTGTGGAAAATAGTATGGTGATACCTCAAAGAACTAAAATTAGACCTACCATTTGATCCAGCAATCCAAATACTGGATATTTACCCAAAGGAGAAAAAAAAAACTTTTATCAAAAAGACATATGTACTTGAATGTTTATTGCAACACAATACACATGATCACAAAGATTTGGAACCTACCCAAATGTCCATCAGTACATGAGTAGATTAATAAAATGTGGTATATGTATACTATGGAGTGACTCAGTCGTGAAAAATGGTGAACTAATACCTTTTATAACAATGTGGATGGAACTGGAGGCCACTCTTCTAAGTATTGAAAGCATTGAAAAACAAATAGCCCATGTACTCACTATTAAATTGGAACTAATTGGTTGGCACTCATGTGTACCTATGGTAGTGAAACTCAATGGAAACCAAGCAGGTGGGGAGGAGGAGGGGGTGGGTAAATTTATACCTAATGGGTATAATGCATGCTATATTAGTAGTGGGCACACTTATAACTTTGACTCAAACTGCACAAAAACAATCCATATAACCAAAACATCTGTATACCTGTAATATTCTGAAATAGAAAAGAATAAGGAAGACAGTGGGTAGGGCGCCAGCCACATATGCCGGGACTGGTGTGTTGGAACCCTGTCCGGGCCTGCATAACAATGACAACTGCCACAAAAAAACGGCCAGGTGTTATGGTGGGCACCTGTAGTCCCAACTACTTGGGAGGCTGTGGAAAGAGAATTGCTTGAGCCTGAGTTTGAGGTTGCTATGAGCTGTGATGCCACAGCACTCTACCAAGGGTGACATAGTGAAACTCCGTCTCAAAAAAAAAAAAAAATAAGGAAGAGAAAATTTTTACAAAGAAAGAGAGAGGGAGGAGGATGAGAGAGGTAAAGAACTACCTATCAGATACAATGAACACTATTCAGGTGATAGGCACATTAACAGCCCTGACTTAGGCATTATAAAAGTTATCCATGTAACAGAAAACCTTTATATCCCCTTAATATTTTGAAATTAAAAAAAAGTATAGAGTTGTGTAGTTTTTTTAAAAGTACAGGTAAATTTATTAGACAGTTATTTGTTATCAACTCTTCGGCTATATAATTTGTATGCATTTCTCATGGCTGGGCCTGATGGCTCATGCCTGTAATCTCAGCACATTGGGAGCCTGAGATGGTAGCATCATTGAGGCCAGGAGTTTGAGACCAGCATGGGCAATATAGCGAGACCCTGTCACTATAAAAAAACACTTTTAACATTGATCGGGCATGGTGGTGCACATCTGTTGTCTGTGCTAGTCAGGAGATTGAGGCAAGAGGTTTGCTTGAGTCTAGGAGTTTGGGAAGGTACAGTGAGCTATGATTGTGTTACTGTACTGCAGCCTGGGTGATAGAGGAAGATTTTTCATCTAAAAAAATTTTGTTTGTGTTTCTGAGCTCTCAAAACATCATTATTAAAGATTTTCATTGCTTTGAAGCATAAGTATAGCAAACCTTGCAAAATATCATAATTTAGGTTAAACTATTTATACTGTTTGACGCTTGTAATCATTTGTGTATTGGTGAATTTTGGTTTCTTATGTAAATTAAATCATTTTTCTTTCTTCATGAAAAGCAATCCAGTTGTATGTTTGATGTAATTAACACCGTTACTCCAATGCAAAACGTGGAGTAAGGGAATGATTCATTTACGTGGTAAGATCATGTACCTTCCAGAGTCTTGCTAAATTCCTAATGAGCCTTTGGTTTTCAGTTAGTGTGTCTTTAGAGGAAAATTGTGTTCCGTCTAACTTTTAGAGCTCTTTTAACTTTCTGTCATAGTAACTTGCATAATTATTAAAGGCTTTTTCCTGTGCAGGACGATCCCCAGCCAGACTTTGGTTGGAAGCTGGTTCATGGAGATGTCTTCAGGCCTCCAAAGAATGGAATGTTGCTGTCAGTCTTCCTGGGTCAAGGAATGCAAGTTTTCATCATGACATTTATTACTTTATGTGAGTAGGCTCAGATATATCTTAAACAGTCACAGTAAAACACCAACATATGCTGAACTTTGATTCATGTGTGTAAAAAGACTTCAAAATTTATATGCTGAAGTTTATGGAAATTTGTGTTTTTATGGAACTTATATTTCTGTCTTCTCAAATTAAGGTAGGAGCCAATGTTCCTATATCAAGAACCTTCTATAGCTCTTTCAGTTCCGAAGAGCCTATTGTGAACTCCAGTACTCATATTCCTTGTTTGCAAAATAGATGCATTCTTGAAAATCAGTCCATGAGTACAGTCATATTTTTCGTGGGCCAAGGGAGTTCATGATTCAAAGGCAAACATTTCAACATGCTATGCCAAGCCCAAGTGCTGGTCCTTAAGTGTATAAATGGAATGGTATCTTTAGTAGGCTCACAATAGCTGATGTACCCTATCTGCCTTCATTTATAAGCTAAAAGTGGAGCTTGGCAGTTTTTGATAACCAGGTAGTAATTTTCATAAACAAAGCTGCTGTAAAAGGTGGCTTGTTGGGTATTTCAGATGTCAATGATAATTTCAAAATTCACCTCTTAAGGTTCTATTTTCCTGAGATCAAGTCTCACTGTGATATTTTTATTCTCTATTTTGAATAAAAGGAAATTTCTTTCTTTCTTTTTTTTTTTTCTTGAGACAGAGTCTCACTCTGTTATCCTGGATAGAGTGCCATGGCGTCATCATAGCTCACAGCCACCTCAAACTCCTGGGCTTGAGCAATCCTCTTGCTTCATTCAGCCTCCTGAGTAGCTGGGACTATAGGCACCTGCCACAATGCCCAGCTAGTTTTTTTATGTTTCTAGTAGAGACAGGGTCTCGCTCGTGGGGTGCTCAGACTGGTCTTGAACTCCTGAGCTCAAGCCATCCACAAGCGTCAGCCTCCCAGAGTGCTGGGATTATGGGGCATTAGCCACTGCGCCTGGCCAGAAATTTTCAGAGGAAAAAATAATTTGCTCTTTTGGAGTGACTACTAGAGTAGAGAAGGGGGAGTAACTTTATTTAATTTTGGCTTTCATAGTGAAATTAAAGACTAATTGAACTTGAAAATTTACTTCCATTTACTTTGAATTGAATATCAGACCTATTTATTAAGAAAAAATTGTGAGGCCAGATGCAGTGGCTCACACCTGTAATCCCAGCAGGAGGATTGCTTGAGCTCAGGAGTTCAAGACCAGCCTGAGCAACAGCAAGATCCCATCTCTACTAAAAATAGAAAAAGTAGCCAGGCATTGTGGCAGTGGCTGTAGTCCCAGCTACTTGGGAAGATGAGGCAAGAGAATCTCTTGAGCCCAAGAGTTTGAAGTTGCTGTGAGCTATGAGGTCATGATACTCTACCCAAGGTGACAGAGTGAGACTCTGTCTGAATAACAAAACAAAACAAACAAAAAGAACAAATTGAGAAAAAGCTAACTAAGTGAATAAATAACATTTGTTTGCAGCATTCATCTCTTACGTACTCCTGGTAGAGAATTTCCTCGTGTGCTATTTCATGTCTTAAAAAAGTTGTGCTTAATTTCTTATGAAGTCCTATGGAATTCTGAGACTATTATTACCACTGATTTCCTATTTCTTTTTTGTGCCTTTAGTTCTGGCCTGCCTTGGTTTTCTTTCCCCTGCCAATAGAGGAGCTTTAATGACCTGTGCTATTGTGTTATGGGTCCTTCTGGGAACCCCTGCTGGATATGTGTCTGCTAAAATGTATAACAGTAAGTGTTACAGTACTTATTATCCCAGGAAAGTTGGCGTGTTAAATGTAGAAATTAAAAGACTTTAGGCCAGGCACCGTGGCTCCCTAGCCCTCTTCAGAGGCTGAGGTGGGAGGATTGCTTGAGCTCAGGAGTTAGAGACCAGCCTGAGCAAGAGTGAGATGCTGTCTTGCCTAAAAATAGAAAAATTATTAGGCTAGGTGTGGTGGCTCAGTCCTGTAATACCAGCCCTCTGGGAGGCCGAGGCAGGTGGATAGCTTGAGCTCATGCGTTCAAGGCCAGCCTGAGGGAGACCCGTGTCTAAAAAATAGTTGGGTGTTGCAGCGAGTGCCCGTAGTCTCAGCTACTTGGGAGCTGAGGCAAGAGGACACCAGAGTCCAAGAGTTTGAGGTCGCTGTGAGCTATGATGACACTGCACTCTACCCTGAGTGACACTGTCTTCAAAAACCAAAAATAAAAAAATAAGGGCTGTAAAATAAAAAATCGAACAAATTGCACGGGGACTTTTAGCCAACCTATCAAAATATATTACTTGTGCTTTGGTTACTCTAAAGTATTTGTGAAGTGGACTAAATCAAGTTGCTACAGTAACTGTTCTGTTTTTTACTTCCTCAGCATTTAAAGGTGCTAACTGGAAGACAAATTTCCTGCTGACGGCACTATTATGTCCCGGGTTAGTATCTCATGTTCTTTTTTCTCTATGCAATTTTACTCTTCCTTATACTTCATCTTGGAAAAAAATCATTACACACCATAATGGAAAGTAGGAAGGAGATGAATGGCCACTGTGCTTTCTGAAGATGCAGTATTTTCTTTCTGTCGTGTCCGCATTCTTTTCATCTTCTTGTACATCTTAACCTCTAGCACGAGGAGGTGACAGTGGTGCTGTGGTATTCGATTTTGATCTTTGTTTTTGAAGCAGATTTCATAAAGGCTCATCTCATGTATCTGTCTTGCATTATATATCATGCTCGAGCGGCAGCTTATACATGACGTTTACATGTTTTTCATTTTTATTTAATTCTCCAGCCACTAGTAATATGCATGACATTTTGTTATGCTCCTTGTCACTGCCTTCAGCGAGTACTTCTTCCCATCTCACTGAACTACTGTAGCGTCATTAGTGGCTGCAGTTCCAAAGTAGAGTCAAAGTCACAGTGAGGGTGCGGCTGATGTGTGCAGTGGCTGTGAGAGTAGCTCGTCCAGTGTCCTAATTATATAGATGCAGAATCTGTGGCCAAACGTGGGCGTAACTTGTTCCAGGTGACATGTGAAGTCAGTAATAGGGCCAGGCTATATATAACCCCGACATGCCACCTCCCCCACGTTCTATCCATTCCTCTTCCCACAAGACTCCACTGATAAAGCACTGAATTGTTTAGGGTTTTATGTCTAAATTCCTCACCACATTTTTGTCTTCATCAGCTTGGACTTCCATAACAAAATCCTGGAGACTAGATGGCTTAAACAATGGAAATTTATTTTCTTACAGTTCGTGGAGGCTGGGAAATCCAATCAGGGTGTTAGTATAGTTGTTGGGCTCTGGAATGGGTCTTCTTTCTCACCGTCTTCTCTCTGTGTCCTCATGTGACAGAGAGAGAGAAAGACAAAGAGAGAGACAAGGAAGGACAGAGAGAAAAAGAGAGGGAGAGAAGTGAGCTCTGTCTTTATAAGGGGATTAATTCCATCATAGGGGCCCCATCCTCGTGACCTCATCTAAACCTAATTAGATCCCCAAAGCCCCATGTCCATATTGGGGATTAGGGCTTCAAATAAATGAAATTTGGGGGACACAGTTCAGTCCATAACATGTTTAATTCATTCATAGCAAGGAAAAATTTTTCCTTGCTATCTTCTAAAGGACAGTCTTTTTGTTTCGTTTTGTTTTCAAGGAAATAGTAATGGATTGTATTTTTTTCTTTTTCTTTCTTTATTTTTCTTTTTTTTGAGATAGGATCTCAAGCTGTTGCCCTAGGTAGAGTCCCATGGGTGGCGTCACAGCTCACAGCAACCTCAAACTCTTAGGTTTAAGTGATTCTCTTGCCTCCGCCTCCCAAGTAGCTGGGACTGCAGGTGCTCACCACAATGCCTGGCTATTTTTTGGTTGTAGTTGTCATTGTTGTTTGGCAGGCACAGGCTGGATATGAACCCACCAGCTCTGGTGTATGTGGCTGGTGACCTAGCTGCTGAGCTACAGGCACCGAGCCTCTTTTCTTTCTTTCTTTCTTTCTTTGTTTTTTGAGATAGAATCTTACTCTGTCGCCCTGGGTAGACTGATGTAGCATGATCATATCTCACAGCAACCTCAAACTCTTGGGCCCAAGTAATCCTTCTGCCTCAGCCTCCTGAGTAGCTGGGACTACAGGCACTCACCACAATACCCAGCTAATTTTTCTATTTTTACTAGAGATAGGATCTCCCTCTTGTTCAGGCTGGTCTAAAACTCCTGAGCTCAAGTGATCCTCCTGCCTTGACCTCCCAGAGTGGTAGGATTACAAACAGGAGCCACTGCACCCGGCTGTAATGGACTATACCTTAATTATTATGTACTTAAATTTTTACTTTGAGACAAAACGCCCATGTCCTTGATGCTAGAAGTGTATCGCAATAGGGAAAGAGAGCCTATACTGAAAGTTATAGAGTAAATTCAGTTACATGGACATTATGTATCAATTAGTGACAAAGTGAGAATAGATAAATTAATAATCTTCCATGACTGCATATAATACCATAAGGGATGCAATTCAGTGATATATTCGGTAGACTGATAATCTTTTTAATCTTCATGTCACTTGTTTTCTCCTAAACTCCTGGGAAAAAGATAACTCATTGAAAGAGTTGAACATTACACATTTGCACAGCAGATACAAGTACCTCAGCATTTTCAACTTATTTAAAATGAGCATAATGCATCCCCTTAAAGAATCCCCCGTCCTGCTCACCACCTTGAATAGAGCCATCTCCTTTGTCTATAACTCTTTTCAAGGGAACTAGAATGGGTGGTGGCCTTTCCTGAGGTGAATGCTTGAACACATTTATGTAAGAAAGTGATGTCCTTGGGCGGCGCCTGTGGCTCAGTGAGTAAGGCACTGGCTGGCCCCATATACCGAGGGTGGTGGGTTCGAACCCGGCCCCAGCCAAACTACAACAAAAAAATAGCTGGGCATTGTGGTGGGCACCTGTATTCCCAGCTTCTCGGGAGGCTGAGGCAAAAGAATCGCCTAAGCCCAGGAGTTGGAGGTTGCTGTGAGCTGTAATGCCCCGGCACTCTACTGGGGGCGACAAAGTGAGACTCTGTCTCTTAAAAAAAACAAAAAAGAAAAGAAAGGGGCAGTTCCTGTGGCTCAAAGGGGTGGGGCTGGCACCATATACCTGAGGTGGCGAGTTCAAACCCAGCCCCCGGCCAAAAAAAAAGAAAGTGATGTCCTTAATAATATTCAGATATTAGTTGGTTTAAATTCAAAACTCAGATTAACACAAAACTGAATACGTTTTGCAATAAAGTGCCATTGTGCAAAAATCTTTACACTGCATTATAATACAAGGGATATTATGTGCAAGAACCAGCCAATAAATAACCTCCCCTTTTCCTCATTATTTAGTTACTCATTCAATATTCTTCTTGTGCTTTTGTTTTTGTTTTTACTACATTTAAGATCTAATCCTAGGAGCTGTGTGTAGGAAATGTAAATAGCTGAAACTCTGCCTTCAAATAATTTATAATTAGGGGGTTCTTGGAGCAGGACAATGAGATGATAGGATATGTAAAATAGTAACAATTCTATCTTATAGTAAGTACTAGGAATTGTTAGAGGGGTATGGCTACAGTGATGTTGGGGGTCAGAGGATGAAAAGGCAACTTTTGGGGGGGCACCTGGGAAGGTTTAGTGAAGGTTGTGATGCTTAATCTATGGTTCGAAAGATACTTAGAACTTGGACACATGTGTGCTTGATTTTGTTTCCTGTCATTTCATTTACAGCTTTGTTCAATCTGTTACTCCTCTCTTGCATATCTACTATACCTCACCACTGAGGCTCTCTTTTATCATTAAGATACTCAGATCTTCTTTAAGATTGTTTTGGACAGTCTAGTTCCCTTTCTTTTCCACATAAATTTTAGCATATTGTCAATATGTGCAAAAGAAATCCTGCTGGTATTTTGATCATGATTGCATTAAATCTATAGAGAAAATTGTGGGCCATTGGTGGCGTCATAATATGGAGTCTTCCAATCCATGAATATGGTATATGCCCCCCATTTATTTATTTCCCATCTAATGTCTTTCATCAGTGTTTTGTAGTTTTCAGCATATAGATACAGCACATGTTTTGTTAGATTTATACCTCCATATTTTCCTTCCTTCCTTTTCCTTTTTTGATGCTATTAATCATACCTAAAAAAATTCCAATTATTAATTTCAGGTATTTGTAGAAATATAATGATAGCAATGTATTGCCCTTGTAGCCTCTCACCTTGCTAAACTTGCCCGTTAGTTTTGGGAGATTTCTTGTAGAGTAGACAGTCATATCAGCTGTTAATGGAAACAGTTGTATTTCTTGCTTTCCAATCTGGATACCTTTTCTTTCCTCATGTTGCCTGATAGCATTGGCTAGACTTCCAACATGATGTTAAAAATTGGTGATAGTGGAAATCTTTGCCTTGTTTCTGATCTCAGAAGGGAAGTATCGTCTTTTACCATTAACTACAATGTTAACTGTAGTTTTTTTTTTTATAATTTTATTGAATCATAATTGTGTACATTGGTGCAATCATAGGGCACAATGTGCTTCATATACATTCAGAAATATTTTTATCATACTGTTAGAGATAGCCTTCATAGCATTTTCTTGATCACTATATAAAGACATTGGTACTCTACCTTTAACAAGTTTCACCAGTACCCTGCTAAGACGCACCGTAGGTGTGTTCCCACTAATTGCCCTCCCTCCACCCATCCTCCCCCTCCCCTCCCCTCCCTTTCCCCTTTCCCTGTATTCTTGTGCTATAATTGGGTTTTAGCCTTCATATGAAAGCTATAAATTAGCTTCATATTAGGGCTGAGTACATTGGATACTTTTTCTTCCATTCTTGAG
>CAUYON010185810.1:0-22836 GCA_963573935.1 Arctocebus calabarensis
TAATAAATTGTGGTATATGTAATTGTGGTACAATAAATTGTGGAATATTATGCAGCCTTAAAGAAAGATGGAGACTTTACCTCTTTCATGTTTACATGGATGGAGCTGGAACGTATTCTTCTTAGCAAAGTATCTCAAGAATGGAAGAAAAAGTATCCAAGGTACTCAGCACTACTATGAAGCTAATTTATAGGTTTCATATGAAGGCTATAACCCAACTATAGCACAAGAATATGAGGAAAGGGGCAATGGAGGGGAGGGGGGAGGTTGGGTGGAGGAAGGGGGATTGGTGGGATCACACCTACGGTGCATCTTAGAAGGGTACAAGTGAAACTTACTAAATGCAGAATATAAATGTCTTAACATAATAACTAAGAAAATGCCAGGCTGTGTTAAAGAATTTGATGAAAATATTTCAGATTGTATATGAAACCCAGCACATTGTACCCCATGATGGCACTAAAGTACATAGCTATGATTTAATAAAAAAGAAAAAACAAAGATGGTAAGCATTAACTTTCATGTACTCTTGAATGTAAATTATATGTAAATTGAAAATGAATTCGGTAAAATTTTTGTTTGAAGGCTAAAAAAAAAACTTTTGCATTTTCTTAGAAAATCATTTCTTGCTCTCACCATATATTAAAATAAAATTCATAATTCTACATAACATAAGCTGAAAATAGAAAAACAAGCTTCTATGTTCCCCCCTTGAACCATAAAAGGAGGGTATATTTAACAATATTAACTGTATGTCTTTAGCTAGATAGATACATTATAGAAAAATGAATGATTGATAGACAGGTGGTAAATGATAGCTGATAGACAGAATTTTTACATTTTTAAGTTCCTATAAGACATTTTTATACTGCAAGTACATAATACTTTCTCCATAGAGACAATGTAAGATATGCATTATTTTTTTAAAAAACAGAAAAGAATATTAGAAAGAAGAAAAGTGCACAAGCATGATAATGTCAGCAAGTGAATCTACCTCCTCCTCCCTAACTCCATTGACTCTGTAAACGGAGTTTCTGGATGAAAAGACACGGACATCGGTGGGGGGCGGGGTGGTCCTGATGCATAGCACCAAGTCATCATCTGGAAATAGTGCAGCAGTGATGAGCCTGGGTTTGTCTTTTGTCCCCATTTTCACTTAATTTGCATTTTGATTACTAGACAATATATTTTACCCAATTATTGTGTTTATTATTATTTTTTATGCATTTACTTAATTTTGTTTGATATGTTCATTTCTTTCCAATTGATTTGTAAACTTATTTCATATATGCAGGATGCTATTTTTCCTACCCATATGTTACTATTTAGTATTTGCCACAACTGGTATTATATGTAAAAATGCTATTTTCAATATTTAAATGATCGATGATTTTCTTTATATTCTCTAAACAATACCACTGTACAAAATATGTTCATTTTTAGTATTTAGTATTTACTTTTAATCCTTTCCTTATTTTTGTTTAAATATTTGATATATCTATAATTTATCTTGGTCTGTAATGGAAGTTAATTATGAAATTTTATTTTTAGATCTGTAGAAAAATTAAATATATAAATACATAATAGTTAATATTTATACCAGTTTTGGCTTCTCTTGTAAATAAAAACCTCCCTTGTTCTGAAATTTGCCCTAGCTGATGGTTTAGAAATCGGTTGTGCCTGTAAATATAAGATGTATAAGTGGAAGTAGAGCATGTGAGTTTTCCTCTCAGAAAATTTACAAATTTTAAGGAGATAATGAAAGAATAAAATAGTGCATTATGGTAACTGTGAAGTGTCAATGAAGGCCAAATACATATAGCAATTTTTACGGAGGATAATAATTCCAGAAAATGAGGAGAACTTGGCAAGGAGGAGAAAGGAGCAATCAGACAGAATTCCATGGGCAATGGCAGCCTAAAGCCGCAGCCAGGAAATCAGGCTGAGTTGAAGGAGAGCATCAAATGATGTTAGCCAAACGATATGAGATCGAGTGGTGAGCAGCTAATCTGGTTTCTCTTTATAGTTGCAATCAGTTTGTGTCAGAATTTGACTATGTTTTAAAAGGTTAGATATGATTTGTCCAAATGTTATTCTAAACTAGGAAAAACTGAGAGTGAAGTTCAAACTTGGCACCATTTGTATAATTCATTTCTTTTTTCATTTGCACATTCATTCATCAATTTTTCACCATTCACCAGTTTTTCAGCCATTAGACAGTTTTTATTCTTTCATTGAATAAACATTTTCTGGGTCTCGATGATGGGCCAGGCATTTTGCAAAGCATCAGGGATGTAAAAGTGAACAACATGATCCAGGGACACTCATAGAGGTGGAAGGGGGAGACTGAGCCACCACACCATTGAACAGGCTGAGAGCTGTCATGAGGGAGTGTCAACCAGGTGTTGAGAATGCAGGGAGGGGGTAGCCAGTGCTCCCTGAGGTTCTCCACAAAGCCAATAGCATTGAGTTGCACTCTCGGGCTAGAGAGGCAGTCTATCAGTTTGCAAAGGCGGATGAGCCAAGTGCTAAGTACTAAGATAAGATAGTTTCCTAGGATTGGAGCCACAAGGGAGGCTTGTCATGAATGACAGTGTCATACTGGTGTCTTTTATAGCTCTTTACCCTCCTAAGGTAGTTCTTAACTGAAGATAGTGAGTCCATGTCCATCCCTCTTTTTTATCAACACATGCTGTAAGCCACTGATCAGACAGCAGCTGGCTGTCACTGGTCGCCTATGCTATGGGAAACGTAATCATATAGGTAGCATTTATTGAACATTAGGTACCGACTCCGTTCTAAACATTTTTACTATTTCATCCACACAACATCCCTCATAACACTTTCTTATTTTGCAGCTGGAGGAACTGAGACACAGGCCTGTGAAGGGAATTTCCTAAAACACCTGGCTATGAAAAAATGAGACTACTAAATAGTGATTCAAACTTAGACAGCCAGACTCCAGAGCCTGAACTACTGAATGTTCAGTCCCATCTTTCCTTTAGCTTGCTGGAATTAGGAAGAGAAGTCACAACTCTGGACTCGAGAAATGTGATATTGACAGTTCTTTTCTTAAAACATGCAAATAAACATGGTAGAGAACACAGAAAAGTGAAAATCATCACACAACAGTCAACTGTTAAATGTTATGTTTTTTAGGGTAAACACAATGCAGACGTTCAAATGAAGGAGTAACCACATCATTTTTTTTTTTAATTGGTAAAATAGGCTATGTGTTCGCAGCTGGTTAGAGAACATAACATCCCGTTGACTAGGTGGCTCTTTCTACTTCACTTCAAAATGAATCAGAGTGGGATTTGTGGTTTGTTCACACTAACCTAAAATGAAGAATAAAATTATTTGGTATTTAGCAAGGCTTCCATAATCATTACTTAGGTAAAATTGCACTCAGATAAAATCCCTCAAGTTGCTTAAGGCATTCTTCATTGTGACTCTGGAGAAGCATAAGATGCTCCATGGGTAGCGGTGGGGCAGATCCAGCCCTCCCAGCTTTCTCTTCTGCAATCCCTCCTGCAGTGCTAACATCTCAATTAAGTGCAGTGGTTTCTGTGGGATCATCGTTATATGAATTTATGTCTCAAAAATGTTCAGTTTGAAACCACTGGAGAAAAAGTATTATTACAGTGAGCAATCATCAATAGAATTAGAATGGTCAATAGTATTTCTGTTTTTAAGACTGACTCTCCCATGTGGGGTCAGGTATGTAAACTCTGCAGGATTTGGCATCACCACTTAGGGATGAATTCCTAAAACAGTGGCTGGTGGCCCTTAACCATCCCTACAATGTGTTTTGCTTGGCTTACAGTATTGTAAATGAACGAATGAATAATAAATAAACAACAAATATTCTGAGATTTCCATAAACATCCATTGTTGCGAACTGATTTGAAAATCAGAAGACCTAGAAATATTAGCCCTCATTTTCTACATGGCAACAATCTACTGTAGCTGAGTTAAAGTTACCCAGCTTAGATGAGACATGTCCATTCCCACCCACTGTAGTCTATACGATTCACATTATCTGTCCAATCTCAGTTGGAAACTGTTTATGAAAACTGATTTAGAGCATTGGCAAAAATGACAGTTGATCTTAACATACTCTACAACACATTTTTATGGCTACATACAAATTATAACTATGTCAAAGCTAATGACTGAACTATAGCTAATTCATGCAGCAAGTGCGGAACAACCAGCATATGTGTTTATATTTCTACTCATTATTTTGTATAATCTTTTTTCCAAACATAAATCAATGCTCTTCAGTAGGGTTTCTTTATCAATCAATGTGATTAATGCAAGCAATTTTATATGAACTACCTAGTTCCCTGAGGTGAAATTCAAACACTCCTGGAATGTACAAAGAGTGATCAGAATAATCAGAAAAGAAACCATTAACTAAATGATTAACAAAGAGAATAACTCTTTAAATAAACTACTAATGTGTATGGACAAATGTATAAAAATTGCACTCAATGGCTGGAAGAAATTCCAAATTCAAGGAAGACCTGATATAATTAAAACTTATCCTAAAATATAGAAAGGCAAAAATATGACTTGTTAAATTAAGTTTATAGTTAAGATATGAGTATCATTGTGTATTTTTAAAGCACCACATTTCTTCTAATTAAACATAATAGGCATTTCAGGCACAATTAACATGACACGTTTTTCACATGTTTCGCCACCTGGCAAAATCTTATCATCTGTCAAAATCCACATCAAGCAGCTTCTGTGAAGACTTTAAGCAAAACTCCTTTTCTTTTTTGTAGCTCCGTATTATGATCTCAATCTTTGGTTGTTGTATTTATTTCACCAAATTATTATTATTAGTTTCATGCTAGTCTTTTAGTCTTTCAGTTAAGACTGTGAACTATTTCATAACAGTGAGTCAGTCATGGGTTTTGTTTTAATTTTTGTTTTGTTTCTGGTTTCTGTTTTTTGGTCTCACACACTCAGCATAATGTCTGATCAATTAAAAAATTGATACTATTGAAAGAATACATAAATGAATATATAAGTGAATGGACTTCAAATAGTTAAATATCAGCCTTTGGGAGGAAACTGCACCACTGTACATATAGCAATAGGAGTAGTTAAAACACTTAGAACAGAATTCTAAATTTGCTACCAATAACTTTAAGATATTTAGCCAGTAATTTTACAGATGGACACCTATATTTTCTGATCTATTTTTGTAATGGGGCTTTTGTGAACATCTAACAACATATTACTTATAAAAGTAACATGAAATTGTTAAGTGCTCCTCAAGTATGCAAATTTACGGAGATGAAGAATTTCATCATTTTCAGAAACTGGTAACAATAAGTTGTGTTCTTTTTGATGATTCTTTTAACTAAAACTTGAAAATATGTCCAATAACTTTCTTTTTTCATATATATCTGTCATTTAGGGCTTTTCAAATGGCATTCCTTAGTATCAATCTTGTTTCCATGGACGGTATCATGGAATAACAAGATAATGGTGTATATTTCAGGTCAGATTTTTGGTAGGAGGTAGGGATGAAAGCTAAAAAAATTTCAAGGGCATGGAAAGACATTTATTTGAGGGCCTTCAATTAAACAATTCAAAAGAAATCTAAGTAAATTCTTAACTATTTTTAGTGAGAAAGATGGAGAACAGATACTGGGGAATGATAATGATTGTACTAAAATTCTTATCCACCCACACAAAGCAAGTGACTTTGGAGCCTCAATATTCTCACGTGTAAATTGGGAATGATGATAAACAGGCTTTCAGGTGTTGGGGATTAAATGACATAACCTATCAGGAGCATCTGGTACAGCATCTGGCATATTCCTCTT
Organism: Arctocebus calabarensis; assembly: GCA_963573935.1. Taxonomy (NCBI): domain Eukaryota; kingdom Metazoa; phylum Chordata; class Mammalia; order Primates; family Lorisidae; genus Arctocebus; species Arctocebus calabarensis. Next base: position 5,847 of record CAUYON010185810.1, read on the forward strand.
GGAGGGAAAACTTCAGTCTCCCTATGTATACTGAAAACCGAATGCTGGATTGGCAGTCCCCATTTAGCCTAAGGGAGAATTTAATGCTGCTTTTCACCTGGGACCCAGCCCCAGCAGTCTTCAAGGGAAGTTATTGCATCTGGCCCCAGAAGCAGAGCTGACGTTTTTGACAGGGCCTTAAGTTCAGCTTTCTCTGGGGTACTATAACGGCAGGTGGCAATAATTGGCATCAAATCCACTCAGGGATTGAATACAACCCTGGATTACCATGGAATTCCCTTGTTTTTTAAAGAGAGATTTCTGTGAATCTTAGCTGATCTTAACCCTTTGATAATTATTTCTATCATCAGTTTCACAGCTGAAGGTTGAAAGTGAAGGCTGTATTTTGTTAGAAATGAGCAGATTTTACTCCATTGTTCCCAAAGAGAATAATGTATTAGTAGCTCCTTGTTTAGTCACCATTTTACTGGTCTGACTTACACTTTAGTGCTTGGATCCGTCTGTACCACTCTGCTTCATCTCCTGACACACTCCACCACGTAACTTCCACCACTTCAGGTTCCCTGAACACACCGTGCCCTTCCCTATGTCATGCCTTGAATCTTGCAGGTACTTTGACTTAAAAAAAAATTAAATAAGTAAGAATTCTATTCCCTTCCCCACTTCTGTAACATCACACATCTTTGGGAGGCAGCAAAGTTTAAAGGAATGATTGTGGAGTTTCATGCAGGGTAGGCTGTGCATAGAATCTCAGGACCACTACTGAAGAAGCCTAGAGCCTAGGGTACATTGTTTACACTTTCTGATTTGTACCTTGGTTATGTGCAATATGAGAGTGTATTGATCATTTGGAGTTAAAATCCAGTTTTAAGGGAATGTATGTAAATGGTGACATAGAAGAGTGGCAGAAGTAACCATGGTATGATTAGGTCTTTGCAGACTAGCTCCATTCTCTGCCTTAAGACAAATAGAACCATATTGTTGCATTGGTTGGGGGAGGGGAAGAGGCTAAGATAGGGACAAAGGTGGAAGATAAATTTCAAAAGCAGTGCTTGAAAATGTGGAATCTACTGATGGGTCGATGAGGAGACAGGTATGTCTACACAACTTCCTCCATTTCCCTGCTTTCTCTCTTACCTTCCACCCCGTCACTTTTAACAAAGGTTACTTTTCAACTCTATCCAAAAGCATAAGTAGGAAAAGAAAAGGATACAACATTTATAAAGTAAAAGGATAATTAATAATCATTTTTAAAGGCTTGTCTCCAATAGCTTAAGCTGGGACTTTGTGATGAATAATGTAATAGGCTTACATAGGTACATGAAGCTCTACTTCTCAAAATGATGTCACTATCTCACTCTGGGAAATATGAACCTGGGCTCCTTAAACTGTTTTCCTCTTTCCCCATCTTAGAAATCATTGATTCAATGAGTATTTATTAAGAAATTCCTCAGTGTCAACTAATGGTAATCAATGAAGATGAGATTAGATGGAAATAATGATGGCTGTCACATAGATTATGTTTTAATGTAGGAAAACATTCACACTGATTAATCTATTCTAAGAAATATATACAGTGAAAGAAATCAATAAAATAAACATATGTGGTGCTATGGAAAAGTAATAGGCAAATCTAGTTGAGATGTGGGTGGAGGGATAGGAAAAGCCTCTGAGAATGACTACATTTCCTGGAACAAAGAATTGACTTACTAGTAAAACAACATAGCTCCCTTCCTTCCTACCTTCCCTTTCCTTTTCTTTCTTTTTCTCTTTCTTTCTTTCTTTCCTTGCTTCCCTTCTTTCTTTCCTTTCTTTTTTCCCTTCTTTCCTTCTCTTCTTTCCTCCCTTCTTCTTTTTTTCTCTTTCCTTCCTTCTTTCCTTTCCTCTCTTTCCCCCTTTCTCTCTTTCCTTCCTCTCCTTCCTCTCCTTACTCCCCTTGCTTCTTTCCTCCCCTTCCCTTCCCCCTTCCTCCCTCCCTTCCTTCCTTCCTTCCTTCCTGACTTTGCTGCTGGCTCACCATGGGACCTTGAGCAAGTTATTCTTCCTTGTAAGTCCTTACTTTTCATAAAATGAAAGGCTGGTAAATACATGGTATTTGGGCTACTTTTTCCATATAATCATCCTTCTTTCCCCTCTTTCCTTCCTTTCCATCTTCCTTTCTTTCCCTTCCTTCTTTCCTCCCTTCTTTTTTCTTTCCTTCCTTCCTTCTTTCCTTTCCCCCGTTTCCCCCTTTTCTCCCTCTCCTTCCTCCCCTGCCTTCCTCCCCTCCTTTCCTTCCTTCTCTCCCTCTCTTCCTTCCTCACTCTATTTCTTCTTAGTTAAAAGAAAAAGCTTTCCATTTGAAGGGAATGCTATACAACAGGCTTGACGTACTACTTCTAATCATCAGAGTCTAGTAATGATAAAATAATAGTGTTAGTAAAATTGGGCTTAGCTCAGCCATCCTCAGAGAGTAAGGAATAGATATTCAGATATGAAAGATACAGTAGATTTGGCTGTTGTCAAGAAGATAGAGAAGTAGAAGAATATGTGTTTAATGATAGTCTCTAATATACAAGCAGAAACACTTTTTCTAAATTATTTATTATAACAATTGTGATGATGATAGACTATTAAGCATGTGCCGATTCCAACTGGGGACACGTTCCATGCATAAAGTCATTTGATATTGGCAATAGTCTGTTTTATTCACATCAGTATCCAAAGGGCTTTGTTAAAAGATACATGAAAAACTATGAACTGGTTCTGATAGGTCCAACTCTCACTGAAGCTAAAGAAGAGACAGATGTGGGGGGATAGCATTTTAGTTCCAGGTGAGAACACAGAAGAGGGGTTCAGGAAGCTGTAGGTGCAAAGTTGGGCAAGTTTTTAGAGAGTAATCTTAGTTCCAACATAAATATCAACTTATTTGTTTAATTTTGCCTTTAGCAGAATGTTTTGACATCAAATGTATGTGGCTGAGGATATTTCAATAAGAATAATTAAAGTGCATACTCATAATACTGTGGCATTCCTACTATGAATAAGAATTCTGGGGACTCAGAGAGGACAATCCAGTCGACAGTCATCTAGCAATACCCTCATGGGCCTAAGATTGGGGAAAAGTTGCCCATATACCATGTATTTACCAGCATTTCATATTTTGCATTGGAAAAGGGAGGCCTTACAAGGAAGAATAACTTGCTCAAGGTCCCATGGTGAGCTAGTGGCAAAGTCAAGATCCTTATCTAGTTGCTGAATTCTTTGGTTAGTGCATTTTTAAGCTACTCAACATCAGGAATCAGATTCATACTTGGGCTAGTTGCTCCTTCAAATGTTGAAACTGGGTTCAACCTCACTGATAACAATTCAAGAAAGACATTTGGAAAGTCCCCCTGCATGTGATAAATACAAGTAAGCATGAGAGTGTGGATGACAATCTCCACATGATCCACTTTTTGAAAAGTCAGAGCCTAGGTTCACCCCATCGAAAGGACAATGGCATTTTCTCTGGATGTAAGAAAATGAACTTAGAGTGATTTTCAATGATCTTTTTCTCCCTTCACATGAACTTTCACACCTACAAATACCCACAAAAAGGAAGGAAGCCTATTTTGATTTATTTTATTTCTATGAAGCATGGGGATAATGAATTGTATGCTTCTTATCATTTTAAAGTCTATTTCAGCCAGGCAAAAAGATTGCCCATAAGTCTTGGGATAATTTCTCAAAAAAAAAAAATATATATATATATATACAAGCAAACAGTTAAAGTGTCAACTAGCAAAGAACAAAGCAGATCACTCAACCAGGCATCTGCATAGCCAGGTTTTAGTCCTAATTAACCTGTGATTTGGAGCAAAAAAGTTGGACCCTTTGGTTTCTCTATCTATAAAAAGATGAGATCCAATGTCTCTTACTGTTCTGCTTTACACAGTTGATAAACTATAAATATATATAAAGTACACAAAGTTACAATGGAGCACAGCCACAAATGTTATCTCTAGATTAGGTAGCATGGTTTATACCAGGAGATTATAGAGCCAATGAATCGACAGGGTCTTTATAATCCAATCAACTACCAAAGGAACACAGAGGGGAAATTCAATTCTCATTCTCAAGCTGTTTTTTCATAAAACATCAAATTTAAGCACTTAATATAGCATATCCCATACCTAACATTTCCCACAAACAAGAATGCATCTGTACTTTCATAAACCTTTCAGAAAAGGTTGCTTAAAATCCACAAATTAATATATTAGAAATGCAAGGTACACTTTGTATCATTTTTAAAGAAGAAAAATGTAAGCATTCTACATGAAACATCATGTGACAATAAGAATGTTTTATTTAGCAACAAGAAGAATATTCCTATTACTTGGCAAAACTAATGTCCCAGTTGCTTTGAGCTCAAGGAATATAAATATCTATACAATTTAGAATTTTAAAAAGAGCCCTTTTATAGGCTTACTCTCATTTGCAAGCATTTTTTTTCATTTTAGTTATTAAATTATCATAGACCTGCAAACGTCGGTCTATCCATTTTAAAACATTCTATAGATCTGTGAAACTACCACCTCAGTATATATACAGAACTGTTTCGTTAACTTCAGAAACTCCTTCAGTCTGTCCCTTTGTGGTGATCCCCTTGTTCTGCTCCCAACCTTTAGCAACCAACTGATGTTTCCTCTGGATATAGTGTCCCACCCACCTTGTGAGAATAACATATATATGGTGTCATATATGGTGAGACTTTTCAATACTGGCTTCTTTTACTCACCTGAAAGATTCATTGAAGGTGGCCCATCTAGCAGTATTTTATTCTTTTTATTGGTTAGTAATATTCTAACGGATAGCTGCATCTGTTTATCAATCCGTTTGCCCATTGAAGAGTATTTGAGTTGTTTACCATTTGGATTAGTTATAAATTACACTGCTTACAAATATTCATATGTAGAGTTTTGTGTAAACATAGGTATTCATGTTTCTAGGGTAAGTCCTAGGGAGTGGGTTACAGTATCATTTACAGGCATCTTTGCACAAATGCACACAAAGAGTTGATCCACATTTTTCTCAACAGCCTCCCATCTCTCTTGGGAGTGGCCTCAGCTTTACCCTCTTTCACACCTATCTCACCCTATTACCCAAACTGAGGGAATTTCATGTCCCAGAGTCCACCAGGTTCTCTCTCACTCATAGGCTTTTATTTCTTCTACCTGAAATGTCTCATATTCCTGGAAAACTTCATAATTTTAAAGCACAGTTCAGGGCAAAACTTTTAAGTCTTCCTTGACCTTCCATTCAAGCAGAATAGATCTTCCTGCAGTGTTTCCTAATCACATTTCTTCCACCAATTCCTGGCTGTTGACATGGCAGGAACAGAGAACTTGTTTGACAGTCCACATTCATTTATTCATTCATTTGCTTATTTATTCATACTCAATAACTACTTATATTCCAGGCCTTGCCTAGGTGTGCAGGCTAGAGGTCAGCCCTGTGTCTGGCATTTGGGAAAGAAAGATCCTAAATAGCATGGCCAAGGTTATGCTTTGAAATAAAAACTAGATCTATCAATTGCTCTTTCAGCTGTCTCTTAAATTATATCTCACCCTGGGGGAAACTGCATTATTCTAAAACACTCTTTGGAGGAAAGAAATGGTTTCTTTGCACCCATAGGCTGACATGTGGGGGCTCAGTAAATGTTTGTTGGAAGGCATTGACTTGGTTAGTGGAAACTATTTTATAGTAGTAGGTCTTCCCTTCAATACAAAACTAAGCTGTTTTTAAAAATATTTTATTGGACAATAAATTTTTGTTTTTATATCAAAAGATCTAGTCCAACAAAAATTATGTCTGTTCGCCATGGTCAAGGTTTTCTTAAACATAAAGTAAAACATAATCTTTTCATTTCACATTTCATATAGTAAGCATATTTCCTGTACAGCAGCTCATTTTCTTTGGCATCCAAGACTGGCTTAAATAATTGACTATAATCTTCAACACCAGTTTGTAATGCCTTTGGTAGTGCCTAGATAATAAGGCATTGTGGTAATGCAGTCACTTTGCCCCAATAGCTGGTCAGCTTGATAAATACCTATCAAACTTGTTGTTTGACTAATGTGCCATTTATTCACCAAACACTCATTGAGAGTCAGTACTGCACTAGGTGCTGGGACGCAGAAATGAATAACACATTGTCCTGAACATTCCATATAAGAAAAGGACACTGTGTAATCTAGTCCAGGAAGGAAGTGGACAAATGGTTACTAAAGAATGCATTCCACAGAGATTTGAAGATTACCACCTACTTCAATATCTTTGGCTGCTTATTCCTTTGTTTCAAGTCCAACAATGCAAATCCCTCGGGGTTTCTTATAGACTTATCACAAAGGGTGTTGGATTTAGCCAACATTTTCACATTTCTCAGATACTCTCCGAATCCAAGTGTGATTAATATTCTTCTAAAACTCTCCTAAAATGAAGTTAACATAAGCAAGAAAGTGTGAAAGCAGTATATTTTTAAATCCTTTCTATTACAAATTAACTTAACCAGAAATCTGGAATATGACACATTCTCTCTATTCCTTATGTGAGTTAAACCTAAATAAGTGTATGTAATGGGCCAATATACATAACAACACAGTTATCATCTCTTTCCACATGGAGCTCATAGTCAAAAGTGGAAAACAGACAAGAAAATGTGAGATTATACCATGAAAACGCAAAAGAAAAAGGCATTTGCTGTGATTGGAGGAAGGGAATTGGGGCAACTTCTTAGAGGAAAGGCACTCAAGTGAGTCTTAAAGGATTATTAAGTATTTGTCGAATAGACAAGAGACCAAAGAGTTTATAGAGGAAAGGCAAGGAGCCAGAAATAGCATAGCATTTTGAAAAAATGAAGTATTTAATTATGCCTTGATCAGCTGGTAGAGTCTATCACTAATAAATAGATCTTTCCCTATTTTTGTTGTTGCTGTTGTTGCTGACTCACTTCAAGCATCGTATAGTATGCCTGGCCTGTTATAGATGCATAATACATAGGAGTTAAATGAGAAGCAAGAATGTTGATGGCAAAAAGAAGGAAAATAATAAAGAAGCAGGAGTGGAACTAGAGATTGGAGTGGAAAGGGATTTTCAGGGAGGTTCTGGTGGTCATGGCTGGCAGTGGAGACTGGCATTCAGGAAGACAGTGAGTGCATTCTGTGCCACATCTTCTTGTACACAGCTTCAAATCTGCTGTCTAGCCTCATGCCTGATACACAGTTAAGAACTCAATAATTACTTGTTGAATGCAAAAATATAGTTTTTCCTCCTAAATTGTGATGGGCGCTCCCATCCACTGAGCCTGAGGGTAGGGATAAGGTGAGAGAAAGAAGCTCCAAACTGGTTCATTTGTTTACTCCACAGTTTTAATTTTCCTTTCTCTTTCTAAACCAAGAAGAAGTGGAAGTAAATCCTACTGGCCTGGGGAAAGCTAATTCTGGGGCTGCATCCCATGATGCTCAGACTTTTTCAGAGGAGAGGATGCTGTGCGTTTATCTTTGGCAACATTAGCTCCAGAATTCCTACGTAGGCAAGGCTTAGGCGGGTCAGAGGCATTCTGGGGCTGGCTCATATTGGGATTTTTTCCAGCTAGAACTTTTTCTAGCCAGCCTCCCTTGAAATAAGCCACACTGAAAGTATTCACACAACAAAGATCAGCAAATGCTACAGAGCAGGGCTGCTTTGTTCTTGTATTAGTTTCTTAGAACCAGTTTATGCCACTTAGTACAAAATTGATTAAAAGTTACATTGTCATGGAAAATGGACTGTTTTCTCTTTGAGTATGTGCTTCCCTGGGTAAGATGAGAAAGGCAGTGATGACAAACCTAAGAAATTCCAAAAGTCATTCCTTGGTTTCACTATTTCACTTTGCTGCCCAGGTGAACCACTGGAACGTAACTGGCAATTGAGTATTGTTCTTAAACAGAAGATGCCAAGGTCCTATGGTAGGTTCCTCAGATCTTAAGCATGTGTGAACAAGTTGTAACACACCCAGCCTGGGCATTGAGATTAAAGCCATAGATTTGCCCATATGAAATCAATAAGTGTTAGGCTGAGACCTGAATGGCCCCTGCCATATGTCATCTCTGCGACTGTGACCAAGTTATTCAATCTTTCTCATCTTCAGTGTCCTCAGCAGGAAAATGAAGAGAAGAATAAACTCAGCACAGGCTTGTTAGCACTTCCTTGACTAAACGGTATACACCAATACCTCTGTTATTATTTCTAATACCATAAAGCTTTAGCTCAAGGTTAATTGATGCCACATATGGTGTACTTTGTAGATAATAGTACAGAATGCAACAATCATTTATAATGTAATTACTGCAAGGTCTGTGTGACAGTGAAGGCCAAGAACATAGTTATATAAACACTAATGAAAACAAACACTTACATAAACTTAACGGTACTTGCCAAGCCCCAGGAGATGTTCTTAGCAAGCACTTTGTATATGCAAACTCATTCAATTACCAAAGTAACCCTGTAAAGTAGGAATTACCTTCATCATTTCCAATTTATGAACAAAGGAATGAGGCAAAGAAGTTTAACTCCCCAAATGTCATCCAGCCACCAAGCAGCACAGCCAAGTAGAAACCCAAGGAATGTGTCCCCTAAACCACTAAACAGCCCTACCCTTTATATTAAAGACACCATTTTTATGTATACTGTCTCACTGACTTCACAATAGCTAGGAGAAAGAGACATTCTCTGACATTCTTCTCTTTGGACCCCAGCTGGACCTGCACTTCCTAAATCAGCCTCAGCTATGCCCATGGCATCACACTCAAGTTTCACTGCCTGGAAGCTGGAGACTGAACTTGCCAGCTGATCACTTTCTAGAACTGTATAACTCATGGCCATGCCAGGAACAGTTGTCTCAGTCGATATCCATGTAGGTAACAGCCTGGAATTTTAGTCAAATCTCTTTTGGTTGAAGTAAAAAACAAACAACCACAACAAAAAACAAATTACACAAATGAGCTAGAAAAATGAAGTAGGAAAAATAATAAATGTGCAATTTATCAAAGGAGACAGGGATAGTTCCTGGAACTCAAAGGAAGTGAGGTCAGAGGTGGTTATAACCCAGAAACAGAAGGTCCAGCACAGTGGCTCATGCCTATAATCCTAGTACTCTGAGAGGCTGAGAGGCTGAGGCGGGTGGATCGCTCAAGCTCACAAGTTCAAGACCCACCTAAAAAAGAGTGAGACCTCATCTCTAAAAACTAGCTGGGCATTGTGGAGGGCACCTGTAGTCTCAGCATTTGGAAGGTTTAGGCAGGAGGATCCCTTGAGCCCAACAGTTTGAGGTTGCTGTGAGCTGTAACGCCACAGCACTCTACCCAGGGCAACAGAGCGAGACTCTGAATCAAAAAGAAAAAAAAAAAAAAAGCCCTGGAAACAAAACCTGTTAAAAACAATTGATCCTCAAAACGTTTTTCAGTTGCTCACTCTATGTCATTATGCTCCAGCCCCAATTTTGTTTAAATGCCTCTTTTTTTTCTTTTCTTTCTATGAACTAGTTTCCTCTCCCTTTCTAAGTATATAGCAGAAACTGGCCACCCTTTACCTCCAGAGTTCACATGCCCCTTCACCAGCAGAACTAACACTTTTGAATCCCAATGCTAAGTTCCAAATTGGGAGAACATGGTTGACCTTTTGGAGGATCCTGTGCCCACTCTCACTCTTGTTCTATAATCCATATTGAAGGACAACACTGGGTGAACAAGGTCACATAGTAAACTTATGGTATCCAAGGCCTACACCTGCAGGAAGGTGGCAGTTGTCAGGAAAGGGGACTTGGCTTATTGGCTAGACAGAAACCCCAGGAAAACAATATTTTATGTAAGGCTCCACCTGACCCTTATCTTCTGGCATTAAGGACTTTGCCGTTCCTTACTTCTGACCTCTTTGCCATCAAATTCCCAAAGGCTATGTTACTCACTGGTATTCTTGCAAATAACTTTTTATCATAGTAATTAAATATCTTATTCAACATAAAATTCTCTGTAAGAACACAGCTCAATATGATTACAACCCCATATGGACTATGTAACCTAGTGTACAGTGTAATAAATAGAAAATATTCCTAAAACTGTGAAGTATGTTTTTCAAGATGCCAAAATGAAAGAGTTTAAAATGCTCTCCTATTTTAAAACTTAGGGTCTTTTTCAAGTGTACGTTTACCCACCACATAGCATCTCTGTCATTCTTAGAAAAAAACTTGGACAATTATAGCTTCAGATCAGAACATTTTTTTGCTCACCAAACATTCTCTGTTTATAGAAATATTACTGAGAACAGGAGATGATTGTTTCTGCTATTCAAAGTTAGAGACTGTTTGCCAGGTAATTTGAAAAAACTATTAGTTGGATTCAAAAAGTGCATACATACACACAATTTTTTTATTAAAACAATATCAGGGTTATTTTATGAATCTTGAAGAAGAAAGGGCCAAAAAAAGTCTAAAGCGGAATGTAAAATTTGGGTTTCTACTCTGCTCATGTCTCTGCTGGTAGGTTGGTGGTCTTAACAGATGCAGGTATTAATAATCCCAGCTCTTCCCTTCCCTGCTCTGAGACTGAGCTAGTGATTTAAACTCTCTGAGCTTCACTTTCCTCATTTTTTTTTTTTTTTTTTTTTGCAGTTTTTGCAGTTTGGGCTGGGGCTGGGTTTGATCCTGCCACCTCCGGCATATGGGGCCGGCGCCCGACTCCTTTGAGCCACAGGCGCCACCCCACTTTCCTCATTTTTAACCAAGGATAACTATGCCTTCCTCTTAGGATTAAGAGTGTAAGGCTCTTTAAAGGGCCCTTGTACCACAGCATATGCTCAATAAACATCTATGTATTTCTTTGTTTATCAAATCATTTTTCCTTCTTTAGAATAGAACTCACCCAATTTTATACACGTCCATCTCACTAACCTGAGATTTACATGACAATTTTACTAATTGGCTTTTTCTGCATATCTACCATTTGCCAGGTAACATTATAGAAAGGACAATACAAGTAAATTCTCCTTATTTTTTCTGAATAGGGAGAATATTTCCAGCAGGAAATTGCCCTTGTATTTCTATCTATGTGACCAAATGCATGATAGTACATTACAATTAGGAAGGTCTTAGATTACATTAGAGTTTAAGCAGTTACACTGCCCATTTTCCCCAACCCAGCCTCTACATCTATTCATCCAAAAGCCATCAAGTCACCATCTCATGTCAATGTGTCTCCCAAAATAGAAAACATTGATATATGTTACAGGTGCGTTAAAGTTCTTTGACTTTTAAGTCTACATAATTATTCATAGATTCATTTGCATTTTCTATTTTCTTTTTTTAATTATTAGTTCATTTCTTTTTTCTAAGTAGTTACTAATTTTATTAATTTTTTAAATTTTTTCTAGTTCAAATTAATATGAAGGTACAAATTTTTAGGTTGTTCATGTCTTTATTATACTGCTGACTGATTATTTTCCTTGAGTTAATTAGTAAGATATCATCATATATTGATGTTAGTTATTGGTCTTACAAATATATATTGCAATTTTTTTTCCAGTGTATTGTTTGATTCCTTTCCTTGATTACCAAATAATAATAGATACTCAAAACTATCCATAGTTAACTTTGGGGATTTTCTTGAAACTTTCTATGTATTTTACCATTAAAAAAATTGTGATATCTAAACCATCACAGATTAATATACAGTAGCTAAGGATAGAAGAATTTATTCAATGAAATAGAAGTAAACAGATTTGGGTCAGTAAGCAAGATTCAACACAAATGAGCTCCAGAAGCAAAGAATCTTCCCCAAAGTGCAAATTTGGATTAAATAATGAACAGGACTCTGAGTCTTCAAAATTCTGTATCTGAGGCTATTTAACACTCTTCTTTTTCCAATATGCTGTCTATGGCCTTTCAAATGAAGAGTGAAACACATCAGCTATAGAAACATAGAGACCTTTTCACAAGGCATGGAGCTAATTGTAAAGACTCAATTGGAGTAGAAATATATGTAGAAGAAATAAATATATCTGTGGCTCTGATAGCCTAGGACACTGGTATAATTTCTTATTGAGAGGATATACCAGCCTTGATTTCTTAAACTATCTTGCTAAAACGTGGTGGTAATGCAGCCAGTGAAAATCCATGTACTCATACCAGACCATACCAACCATGGGGAAGAAAGCACCTTGACATGTTTTGAGCACCTGTTATATGACAGGCATCATACATGTCTTACCTTACCTTAATTTTCAAAATAATACTTTATGATGAGAATTATTACCCCTATTTCACTGATGAAGAAACTGAGGCTCAGAAGGGTTAACTATTATGCTCAGTGTTAATCAGTTAATAATTTGGGGGGCAGATTTAGAGCCCACATCTCTCTGACTATCAAATACAAATTTATATTTATGGTAACAAGGAATTTCTTTGGCCATGGTTCCATAAAAAGCCAAATCCTATTTAGTCGAAACATATCTCCCTTGGTCTGATAACTATCCACACTCTGACTCTAAAATTCATGATTTACTTTCACTTGGAATATCTGAGGATAACTGTGGCCAAGACATCTATCTCTCAGATTGCTGTGGGAAGTCCCAAGGCTGGCTAAAATGGGCTACAGCCCTTTGAGCTGAGCTAAAAATAAGAGCCAACCTCCTTAAGGGACTTGATCTCCCACTGTTATTTCATTAATGGAAAATACTATATTGTCCTTTCCCTGACCTCCTTTTCAAAGAAAGAGGATGCTTTTCCATACTAAGACTCCCAAGTGTAAAAAAGAGCTAGCAAAAATCACGTGATCCAAACCCATGCATCACAACAAGGTGCATTCTTTTCAGAAAAGAAGATTCCACCATTTGTTGTGGAATACAATTCACTGTCAGACACTTGGACATAAACCAAGAGATAAAAAAGGGAAACATTGAGGGATATTGAGCTACTAGATGACATGCCTTTGTTTTAGATAAATCAGTGTGAGGTACCATTGACAATGAAATTGAGGGCCCAAGTTTGGAAAAGTAAGGAGACACTCAGCAGATGGTGAGACTCTAAACCAGAGCCTACTGGTGATGGTAGAAACAGAGGGACATAGTCAAAGGAGTAAATTTGATTTGGTTTATGGGAATGGAGTGAATAAACCAATAGCATAATAACAAAAAATAACAAAAGCTAACATCTATCAAATGTCTACCATGTTCTAGACCACAACTCGATACTTTTGCAAGTATGATAACATTTTCTGCTCTCAACTGCACCTAGGTGGTTTCTGTTATCTTCTTTATATGACATAAAAATAAATAGAAGTGTATAGGGATTAATTTAACACACTCCCCCACAAGGTCTCATAGCTAGCCTAAGAAAAATCAGAATTTAATCCAAGACCTCAGTGATTTCACTACAGAAATATTGGTGATGGATAGTAAGAAGAACTGAGAACAGAGGAGGAAAAAGCTGGTTTCAAGGGAACTATTGAATTCAGTTGCCCAATTTTGGTTCTGCCAGTGGAGATGCCATCAGGCATTTAGAGATGTTTGAGAAAGACTGAGAATCCAGCAGCAACCAGTGGTTGGGAAACCTGAGGGAGGAAGACATGATTTGGATAGAGTATACACAGTGAGATGAGTGGAGAGTTGTTGGGGGGAATCCTAGAGGAAAACTGAGTTCAAGGACTGACATGAAGGGAATTGATAATGATTTGGATATTTGACCCCTCCAAATATTATGTTGAAATTTGACCCCTCCTCCCAATGTTGAATGCAGGGCTGGTGGAATGTGTTTGGGTCTTGAGGACTGAATGCTCATGAATGATGTGGTGCCCTTTTGGTGACATATGATAGAGAGAGTTCTCATTGCATTAGCTCACATGGGAGCTGGGTATTTAAAGGAACCTGGCACCACCACCTGCCTCCCTGGCTCCACCTCCCTCTCTCACCATGCCTGCTCCCCCTTTGCCTTCTACCTTAATTGAAAGTTCCCTGAAACCCTGAGCAGAAGCAGATTCTGGCAAGAGAACCGTGAGCCAAATAAACTTCTTTTCTTTATAAATTACCCATCCATCTCTCCGCCAAGTCCTGCCCCAGCATCTCTCCTCCTCCTCCTCCTCCTCCTCCAGTGGCTGCGGCACTTAGCACAGCAACTTGAGGCTGCACCCCAGGCATGCCCCCAGGGTGGTGCTCTGCTGAGGGAGGGGCTCTCCACCCCAAAGGGAGAACTCAGAGCTGCGCACGTGGACCCAGACCCACGCAGCCCCTGCTCCCCTCTCGAGGAAATTTTTGTATTGAAAGGGGAAACAGGAGAACTAGCAAGAGCTTGCCAGACCTTGAACAGCAAATGCCTGGACTCAGACGGGAAGACTGCTCATCTGTCTCCTGTTTCATTCCTGCAAACTGCACTGGGACTGCCTGATTAAGAAAAAGAAATTCTGAAAGAAAGAGAACAAAGAAAAAATAGCCCAGAATTCCTTACAGAACTCTACCTTTAAAAATACTATAGAACTGAGGGGCGGAGCAAGATGGCTTACTAGAAGCAGCTTCCAAAAAAGGCTGCTATCCAAAAGGGAAGATAACCTCCAGAAACTGTGCAATTAAGCTGAATACTGGGAGCCCTGCCAAGAGAGAGAAGTGATTTCTGTGGATCACCTCCGCTGAGACTGGCTACACCCCAAGAAAGCACGCTTCAGGTACAAAATTCATCTGAAATGAAGAGTGCCCATCCCCTCCACCAAGAAAGCTCTGAGTTTCTTGCTTTTCCGTTTCCTTTCTTTTTATTCTCCTCTTTTGCTCCTGCAAGTTTTCCATGGACAAGCGGAGAACTGTGGACCTCTTGTCTCACCCCATGGAAGAGTGCTGTGGGAAGTGAGATGTGCTTCCCCTGAACACCCTGGTGTGACTCTGAAAACTCTATTGCTAGGCAGAGAAACTGAACTAACGTTTTCCCCACCATTCTGAACTTACTGTATACCCTTCCCCCCTTACCTGACAAACCAGAAGCCTAACCACCGCTGAGACTGAGGGAGGAGGTCCCTGAGCAGCGCCCCCACCCCCGCCTGCCGGAACAAGCACTCCACCAGGAAAAGACTAAGGGAGAGGGGCTGTGGCGCACCTCCCTCCCCTCCGGCCAGGGAGCCACAGGGGAGTGCCGGGCCCTTCGCCCTGAGCTTGCCAGGCTTCCACAGGTCTGCCATCTACTAGAAATTCTGACAGTGACTGAAAGGCCTCTGCAGGTCTGCCCCCGACCAAGAACTCCTCCCCTGGCGACTGCGGGCCTCTGCCTGGCCCCGTAGGGCCCCCGCAGGCTGGCCCCTGGCCACTAAATCTGCTGGCACCATGCATCTCCCCACCTGAGCTTGCAGGGCTTCTGCAGGCCTGCCTTCTGCCAGTAACTTTGACTGCCAGAACTCTGCAGGCACATGCCAGGAAAGGAACTTACTCGGCGACCACCTAGCCCTGCGCCCCATGCTTGCCAGACTTCTGCAGGTCTGCCATCTGCTACAGACTCTGCCGGCAACTGCCAAGCCTTCGCAGGTCTGCCCCTGGCCAGGAACTCCCCCAGTGATTGTGCAGACCTCCGCCTGGCACCTGCAGGGCCCCTGCAGGTCTGCCCCTGGTCAGGGACAGTACCGGCGACAGCGCAGGCTTCCACCTGGCACCCACGGGGACTCTGCAGGCCAGCCTTGCACCAGGGATTCCACAGGCGACTGCCAGGCCTCTGCAGGCCTCCCCCTAGCCAGGAACTGCATCCCACACTTGCCAGATTTTTGTAGGTCTGCTTTCTGCCAGGGATTCGACTGTGACCGCCAGGCCTCCGGCCAGGGTCACTCCCAGCAACTGTGCGGGCCTCTGCCTGGCACCCACGGGGCCTCCACAGGCCAGCCTTCTTCCAGGGACCGCACTGGCGACTGCCAGGCCTCTATGCAGGCACACCACCAGCCAAAATCTTCCCAGACAACCACATGGCCCTGCGCCCACCACTTGAAGGGCCAAATGCAATGGTGAAAAACAACCATGGGGTGGAATCAAGGGAAAACATCCGCCAATACGGATAATCAGAGTAGACCAACCCCTCCAAGTAACAACAAGGCAGACACACCACAAGATCTCCTGTGTAGGCAAATGGCTGACATGTCTCAAATCAAATTCAGAATCTGGATTGCAAATGAGATCAGTGGAATGGAGGAAAAGGTGGAATTACAATTTCAAGCAGTAATTCAAAAGAGGACCCAAAAGATGTTTCAAGAATTCAACGAATTCAAAAACAAAATGACTAAAGATTTTGACACATTGAGACAAGAAGTTTCAGCCCTTAAAGATCTGAGAAATATAGTAGAATCCCTCAGTAACAGAATGGAGCAAGCAGAAGAAAGGATTTCTGACATGGAAGACAAAGCTTTCAAACACTCTCAAACATCCAGAGAGCAAAAGAAATGGAAGCCAAAAACAGATCACTCTCTCAGAGAGTTCTTGGATAACTCGAAGAAAACCAATATTCGCCTCATAGGGATCCCTGAAAGTGATGAAGTGGCTTCACAAGACACACAACCCTTATTCATGAGATTATGAAAGAGAACTTTCCAGACATGCCAAGAGATTCTGAAATTCAGATAGCAGACAGTTTCAGAACCCCAGCATGACTCAACCTGAATAAAACATCCCCCAGGCACATCATAATTAAGTTCACTAAAGTAAATATGAAGGAGAAAATTTTGAAAGCAACCAGACGTAAGAAATCTATAACCTACAAGGGGAGGAATATTAAAATAACTGCAGATCTCTCTGGTCAAACTTTTCAAGCAAGAAGAGAATGGTCATCAGCTTTTAATCTCCAAAAACAAAATAACTTTCAACCCAGGATCTTGTATCCAGCTAAACTGAGCTTCATTTATGATGGAGAAATTAAATACTTTAATGACATCCACATGTTGAAGAAATTTGCCATAACTAAACCAGCTCTCCAGGATATTCTCAG
>CAUYON010185817.1:0-25339 GCA_963573935.1 Arctocebus calabarensis
GGCTACTGCAGAAGTGAGCAGAGTAGCTAAACTGTGAGGCAATAATGGTGTAGATAAGAAGTTAAGCAGACAATAACGAAGAAAATGCTATGAAGGCTATGTTAACCAGTTTGATGAAAATATTTCAAATTATATATAAAAGCAGCACATTATACCCCATGATTGCATTAATGTACGCAGCTATGATTTAATAAAAAAAAAATTTAAGCAGAGATATAACTGTGACACAGTGGAAAGATTTGCAGAAAGGGTTTTAATGTATTTTTAATGTGTTTGTAAAAGCTGTGAAAATCTTGGCATGCTGCCCAACCATCAAGGCTCCATGCATGTAGGTCAGAGGAGAAGCTTGAGACAGATAGTTAGAAGAACAGCATGGAACACGCCATCAGCAGCTGAAGGGAAAATAAAGTTTATTAATTAGGAGAACTAATTGGATAACTGTGATTTTTGCCTTATGTGGTCAAAATAGATTGGGAAAACAGAGTGTAAAGTGTATACAATTTAGTAGCTGAGTTTAAAATACAATCTATAACAACCTAAGAACTCAGATGAAAAACGGCAAAGACCAAGAGATATGAAACTCATACTGTGCTGTCTGTAACTGTCATCTTTATAAGGTATTATTTAATAATTCTTGTTTCTTAGGGATGTTAGGTTCAATAAAAGGACTGGCCAATTGGTTGGCAGCTATTAAATGCCATTTCAATGTAAAATGGCAGCTCTTAAATACATCTTACTAAAGATAATTATACTGTGAATTTCTCCTGACAAAATTTAGCAGCCTTTTCTCTCTTAAACTTTAACAATTTTTTAGACTTGGTATTGTCAACAAATACCTTTTTCTACAATTGTATACTCTTAAGTTTCCCTAAGAGTTATCTGAAACTACTCTTGTAGTATAAATTTCTGAAACAAAGTCACTTTAAGAACTCTACCTTTTTTTTTGGCAGTTCAGCTGAGGTTGAATTTGAACCCACCAGCTTTGGTATATGGGGCCAGCGCCCTACTCGCTGAACCACAGGCACCGCTCTACTTTGTCTTCTTTTATTTTAGGAGTTCATTTTTTAAATTAACTAATTTTTTTATTAAATCATAACTGTGTGCATTTCATATCCCACATATGAACAGCACATCCTTTTCTGTTATTATTCTCAGATATTTCTGTTTTCAACTTATCAGGATACCCATTTAATTTCTGTTATACAACAAATAAAACACATCAATTCAGGTGAATAACTTTTTGATTGTAAGTTAAAAATTATAATTAAAATCCCAGGTTAACAGAGCAGTTAACCAGGCACATTCTCATGTTAGCATGCACAATGCTTACTATGACTTTGTAACAGATGTGATTGTTTTACAGATTTAGAATGAGTCCATGGCTTGTCTGCTTTCTTTTAGATAATTAACCTGTGGAACTCAAGCCTGAGGATTTGACTGTTGATTCAGTATTATTTCCACAGTAGAAATTGTGCTAATAAGTGAACCATGACACATTTGGTCCCAAACTCAATGAGCTCACCATGGAAAGGTAAAGAGTTGCCATTTTGTGTTCATACAGCGGGAACTTTGCCACAGTTACGTATGAAGCATGAAGGTAACAGAGTTAAGACGAAGGGAAGGCAACTAACACAGCCAAGCCAGGAGGAGGGAGAGTTCCTGAGGGGAGATTTATGGAGCTTGGGTTAGACAAGGTGAATGAAAACAAACTGCATGCCATCAGCAGCACGTGCAGTGTTCTGAAAGCACGAGAGGGCACATATATGAAGGACATTTCACACGTCACAGCAAGAATGAAAACAGCATGCCAGAGAGGACAAGGGGCTAGATCGTGTGCAGAGAGCTTCCAGCCATGGATTTTCAGTCAGCATTTTTGTCTTTGCTGTATCTCTTCTTTTACACAATGTTCTCCTGTGATTTGTTTGCTGACTGGAAAATGTCTGTGGCACAGAAAGGAGACGTGTGTGTACACTGGGTACTTGGGGAGAGTGACCAGCTGACTCACTCACGTTCTGACTCAGTCGTGGGGCTGCACTGCTATTTAATGTGCAGCCCACATGAATATTATGAATATTCTAGTGGATCCCAATAACAGATATTAATGATGGATTTACATTTTTTTATTCTATCCCATTTTACTGCTTCAAGCCTTACTCAGTTTTATGAATAAATGCTCTAGATTAGTGAGAAAACGCTAATATTTTGGCATATTTGAGAAAAACATAGATATACTCATGCATGGTGGAAAGAATAGGACAGAAAAAAGATGAATAAAAAATATGAAAATTTGTGAAAAAGAATAAAATGAAGAGGGAAAAAGGCAGAAAAAAATGAGTTAGCATTAGTTAGAAAACTCTGGAGGGAAGAAAGTTCTAGGAGGAGTTATGCAGGACCAAGAAGTGTTTAATATCAGAGAATGAACAAAGTGGAAAGCAAATGGCAGAATGAGGGCAAGAGAAGGCAAGGACTCTTCTCAGGCAGTGATGAGAATTCCTGAAATAAAAATTGTGACCTAGAATGAATTGATATTTTTAGTTTAATGGTTACCTGAGAAAGATGTTGCTGACAATTGTTGAATGAAGGTCACTCAATATTTAATTTTAGAATCTTTCTAAACATTTCTTTTCAATCTAGACTTTTTAAGAAATCTAATTTTTGGTGAGAGCGTGCTATGTACTTGTGTTACGGAATCAAATGTTTTCTGAGTCCTCACTGTGGTAATTAATGGTGCACGTTTGCATCTGCTGCCGACTTCTCTTCAGCCAGGCCTTATCTGAAAACATACCCTCTCGCCAAAAACTTCGTGGTGTCCTGGGATGCTTTATACAACCTCTCTCTGTATAGAGGTTTATTTGGATATATAAAAATCCAAGCCCACTGCTTGTTTCCCCTATGGGCTCTTGCAGAATGTCAGATATTATGAGGGCCTTGGAGGGTGTCTTCTGTGTACATAGAAATATTATATCTTACAAGATGCTTTTTCTCTTTATTTCTCTGGAGACCCACTGGAAATTTCCATGTCCTCCTGTCACCTTTGTCTCTTGTTACACCACAGCCCATGGAACATTGGAAATGCTAAAGTTAAACTGTGTTCCATTATACAGTAGGCAAAAAATTCCTTTCGAATGATTTGTTTTTACTAAGTTAGAAAGCTGGTCAGGAAGCTACTTATTCCACAATGAATATGAAAGTTTTAGAAACAACTATTTTAAATTTTGTGTTCATTCCATTTTTGTTTCTCTAATCCTACCTCCTTTAATTTTGTCAGGAGACAACATGAGTGCGGGGGCGGGGGTGGGAGGGTGGCATTGGAATAAAAGACAGAGGCTATTGAGAACAAACACATCAGGATGTTTGGGGCTTCATCCCTGAGGGCAGACCTTTATTCCTTGGTCAAACTTACTGGGATTTGTTTCTCCTTCTCTGAGGTTGAATGTACTCTCAGGAGGCCCATTGATACTGCACAAAAATAAACTCGTGGCCAGTTCACTCAGCCAGTTTTTCAGCTGAGCATGGCAGAGACTCAACCTGAGATATCTGCTACAGATTAAAGAAAAGTGATGGTCATGATAATAAATTTTAATCTAGTGTTTTTTCTGTGTTGTCAGTAATGTTAATACAAAAATGTTAGAGTCAGAAGACATCTTTTAGAATTTTATATTTTAAGCAGAAAATTATTTTATATTTTAATTTCAAGCCCTTCCCTTTTGGCTAGTTTATCCGTACACTATGTAAACGCCAAAAACACAGCACCTGTTTAGGTAATTGCCCTGGAACAGTCTCCATTTTCACCCAGCCCTCTTCAATGATTCTGGACTTCCTTCCTTTTGGATTTTGGATTCATATTCTGGCTTTCAAAATCTGCTTTCAATTTTAGCAACAATTTTACACTTCCATATTTGACTTGGTGGTTTTTGCCTTCCCTCCTGGATTTTGGCACTATGTGCTCTGCTGACTTTATTCCTCCTAAATTTTGATGGAAGAAAAAGCAAGTAATGATAACTCTTTCTTCTTTCAATTATGGTCCCTCAACTTTACCCCAGTGGTCTGGGAAAAGAGGATGAGACAATAGTTTGCATAATAAACTGCCCAATTTAGTAGGCAATAAGCAGGATTCTAGAATGATTAGATGCTCCGAGTGAATACCTAAGAGTGGGATTACTGATCACATGGAGGGTCTACTTTTAGCTGTTTGAGATATTTCCTTGCGACTTTCCATAAAGGATGTACCTCTTTGCACATAAACCAACAGTGTGTAATGTTCCTTTCTGCTCCCACGCCATCACTTATTGTTTCAGGACTTTCTGATAAGAAACATTTTTATTGGAGGTAAGTGATACCCCATATGGTTTTAATTTGCATTTTTCTCATGATTAAGAGATGTTGAACATTTTTTCATGTGTTTTTGGCCATTGAACTATCTTCATGTGAAAAGTTTCTGTTCATATTTTTGCCTACTTTTTTACTGGGGTTGTTTGATTTTTTTTTTCTTGCTGATTTGCTTGAGTTCTTTGTGGATTCTGGTTATCAGTCCTTTATTGGAGAAATAATATGCAAATATTCCATTCTGTAGTCTGTCTAGTCTATTTACTGTCTTGATCGTGTTCTTGGCTGTATAGAAACTTTGTAAAATTTTCAGAATATTAGGGGGTACACGTGTTTTGTTTACATACTTTGTTTTTCTTACAAACTGAGTCAAGGTTATAAGCAGGCCCCACCCAGACAATGTGCACCATACCCAACAGTTGTGAATTTGCCGACTCCTTTCTCCCCGCAGTTGATTTCCATTGGGATTTACTTCTACATTTGCACTTAAGTGTTGACCGATCGGTTCCAACTTGGTATTGAATACATGTGTTTCTTTCTCCAGTCCTGTGAACTTTCCATCCAGGTTGTTACAAAAAATACCAGATTGCCATTTTTCTTTATGTCTGAGTAATACTCTATGGTATGCATATACCACATTTTATTAATCCTTTCATCTATTGGAAGGCACTTCGGTTGTTTCCATATCTCAGAGATTGTGAACTGTGTGCAGAAAAATTTTAAAGGTAGTAAACAGGTGCTGAATGAAAATCATCATAGCTTGGACAAGAACAATAAGTGGTTTTATGTCTAAGAATCAATCACCGCACCATCCTTCCTATTGCTTTTGCTAGATCACCTTCTCCTTCTTGTTTTCACACTTAGCACAAATCTTTCCTGGTCTGTAAAAATGTCCCTTCTACTCCCTTAACCAGGGCCTAAGTATGCCTGGGCCATGTGATGAGGACTTAATCATATTGATATTTCAATTTTCTGTTTATTTTTATCTACTTGTTCTTCAAGGCCTGCTTTAAATATTTTATCTCTAAAAAACTCTATTCAAGGGTGGCACCTGTGGCTCAGTGGGTAGGGTGCCAGCCTCATATACCAAGAGTGGCAGGTTCTAACCCAGCCCTGGCCAAACTGTAACAACAACAACAACAACAACAAAATAGCCAGGTGTTGTGGCGGACGCCTGTAGCCCCAGCTACGTGGGTGACCGACGCAAGAGAATTGCCTAAGCCCAGGAATTGGAGGTTGCTGTGAACTGTGACACCATAGCACTCTATGGAGGATGATAAAGTGAGACACTGTCTAAAAAAAAAAAAAAAAAAAAAAACCCTCCTAGTCTTTGTTTTATTTATAACTTAAGCTCCAGGTATGATCGAATTTCATTATGCTTGGGTCTTTGAATGAATATTGAGCATTTTCTACTCTTATCTACCCAGAAACTGACAACTACTTCCACTGCTATGAATTGTAAGATGAAAAAGAAAAAAAAAAAAAGGATAGTAGGTATTTTAGCTCTCTAAATCCTATGGAAAATGAGTATTACGTAAATTTTGTCACCTTCATCTTTCCACCTTGGATTTAATTATTAAATTAGTGTCATGAAATGCAAGATCACTTAAAAATTTTTGAAAAAAAAGATGAGCCTAGCAATAACACCACTGTGAGTATTGGCCAAGTGTGCTGGAATCCAACAATCAGATTACAAGGCACCAAGAGCTACGGTTGCAGATGTGGGTATAGGCCATGAAGATGTAGTGGTGAGGGAGGAGATGCATTGTGATCAACAAGCATTTCTCCCATTTGCATTTGGCTTTTCTTTGTTTCCTGAATCCTTACCAAATTTGGACTATCTAGACCATGCGACTCTTCTGTTCTTCCAATTAATTCATTTTCTGGTTAAACTAAAGAAATTATTTATCACTATTAACAGAAAAGAATGTAACTTGATATAAGAAATTGGTTAGGAGATAGTACATCAAGAAATTTAAGGTAAGAAAGATTTTTTTAAAAGATTTGTTAACCGGCCTAGTATGAGCATGACTCAGTCACAGTTTTGTTAGTATAGACACAAGCTAATCTGAAATTTCATGATGTGTAGTGATGAAATCTCTAATTGAGTTTCCTTTTTTGAATATGGCATCCTACCCACTGACCCACCAGCGCTGCCCAAGACTTTTCTTTGCAAGCTGCAAATTCTGGTTAGAAATGCTTCAGATCTGATTTCATTCGAAACGAGAAGATTCTGTTGTGTCAGAAATCAGGGAGGGCCATACAGTAAGCGAACTGAAAGTGGAACGCTTTATCTGCATCAATAGCAGGTCCCACACAGACACTAGAATAGATTCATCCATAGAGATTTGGTTCTGACTGATTGGATCCCAGTGAAAATGTGTCTGATTTGTATAACATATGACCCTGCAAACAATATCTGACTGCTTTGACTCCTCATAATAAAGAGCTGGTTTGCAACATAATCCCATACTTGGATTCTCTTCCAAGAAGGAAATATTGAGTGTTATTAAATAAGGAATCAGTAATAGCATAATAAATATATTCAGCGAGTCTCCCTCATAGCCTATTCCAGAGGGAGCTATCAGTTTTT
Source organism: Arctocebus calabarensis (assembly GCA_963573935.1). Lineage (NCBI taxonomy): Eukaryota > Metazoa > Chordata > Mammalia > Primates > Lorisidae > Arctocebus > Arctocebus calabarensis. Next base: position 6,920 of record CAUYON010185817.1, read on the forward strand.
ACCAAGGTAAATATGCTCTAGAATGGGCCCATGGTAAAGACTTTTCCAATTTATTCCTTATGAATTGGAACTAAGAATACCACTGTGGATTTTCAGCATTGAGGGTGTTTATGAAGTCAGCTGAATCAAAGACATTTCCACCACAAGCATGGCAGTCCACGTGGATGCTCAGATAAACACTATGTCTGTCATCCTGATTTTTTCATATATATTTGATGTGAACTTGGTGATAGGTCACATTATGCAGAATCTCTATCTGCCTTCCTCCTTTGCCCATGGTGGGTCTCTAATGTAGTAGGGAGAGCCAAGGGGAAGCACCTGCAGCTCTCTGCGCCCACATTCTTCCATTTCTTAGTGGGCAGCAGATACCAAATGGACAATCATATGTAGATAATCCTTACGCTACTTATATTTCTAGTTCGACTTATGTAGACAACAGGTACATCTAATACTCCAGCAGGTCACAAGGATCTCTATTTAATGGATTGGGGTAGTTGAAACACTGTAGGAAACAAAACCAATTATTGGAAATGGAGAACACCATCCAGAACTATTTTTTTAACGTACATTTTTACATAGCCACTTAGCTTGGAACTTCCCATCAGCTACTTTGCACGACTCTTTGATGATTATTCTCATTGCCATGTTGTACTGAGACAAGACTGTGTAGGAGAGCCTCAGCCCAGCCGCAGCCCAGAGTGGCTATTCTGTATGCAGTTCATTTCCGGAAAGATACAGAAATTCAGACAAAATCCTGAAGCTGAGCAGGGATTCTGAGAGGGAATTCCTGTCTTTCACTGTACATGAGGCTTGATTATTGTGTTATACAAAGTATTGCATAATAGGGGAGAGGTGGATTTATTCACTGGAGAAGGCAAATTGGTAATTAAGCAGGGTATCTGCCATACAGAGAACTGCACATTCTAGATAAATGAACTATACCTAAACTAGAAGACAGGGTATAATTATTTCTGTGAGTTTTTCTGTTGTTATCTCTAATTCTTTATTAAAGCTGTGTCTTCACTTTCCATCTGCTCCCTGCCCCTCCTCTTCCTTAAGTGTAGTGTACTATCGAATTTTCTACCTAAAAACACCTGGAAGATAAGTTAGTAATCTAGTAACAATGGAAAATAAGGTTGTTATTCTTGACATTTGGAAGGAAGTGTTAGGCCAGATACTATCAGAATCTAGGATGGCATTTTATAATAGTTTAATAAATTTTATGGCAATCTTTATATTCTCTTCCTACTGTCCTCACATCCTAGAAAATTTCTTTGCTGGTGTGAAAAAGCAAAGAAAAAACCATGTTTGCTTAGAGTTGATTCAAGGTTTCTGAGTTTTGCTTCACCATTGTTTTCAGCTTAAAGGGAACCAAGTACATACATGGAAAATGCATGACTTTCTGTGTTACGAATTCTATGTTGTGTGACTTGGCCACATAATGTTATTCCATTAATGTCTAAAGATTTCTTAGTACTAGTTCCTTTGTAAATTAAGTGATAATCATCTATATTCAAAGTAACTTCTTTCACTCTCTATATACCTAGATCTTTAAAAGGTGGTACTGAAATATAGCAATGCCAAAGTGTTCAATTTATATACCCTGATGGTGAGGCTTGGACGTTTCTTTTAAAACTCGGTATTCTCAATACTTTCAGCCATAGTTTCTACAATGCAGAAGTGATTCCCTGGCTATGAGCACCTATGTTCGGTTAAAGGTATTGTCACTATGTTCTTTGTTGACCTTAATGTCTTAAATACTCTTTCCACAGAAAGTCAGTGATTAGAGGGGAGGGTGAAAGGAACTTTAAAAATACTTTCAGAATTCATCTAGTTTTCATCCTTCCCACAACCTTCACCCTTTCAAATCTCAGTTGAACTACTGCTTTACAAACCTTCTCTTTTTATCCAGTAAAATGTAAATATGATCATGCCAATACTTTTTTATTTTTATTTCTTTGCAGTATTTTTTTTTTTTTTTTTTGTCCAGGGCTAGGTTTAAACCTGACACCTCTGGCATATGGGGCCAGTGCCCTACTCCTTTGAGCCACAGGTGCTGCCCATCAATACTTTAAAAAAAAACTTTTAATATCTTTCCAGGGTTCTTAGAATAAAGGCCAATATCCTCCATATACATTTTAATAATTTGTATAATTTGGCTTCTTTATCCTTCTGAAGCTTAATCTTCCCAATATCCTTTGCATTTAAGCTGTAGAAGCTTTTTTTAGCATTATTATTTTCTTTATATTAGGGGGTCACATATAAAAGTCTCCAGATCATAAATACTTAAAGGGCAACCATCCAATTTTACAAATAATTTTTTCAAGTATGTCCCATTCAGATGCATCTAATTGAGTATGATGTCTTTAGTTTTATCTTATTTGGTGGATGAATGAATCAGACCCCTCATCATGTACTTATCCTCATGGCTCCTTGAAGGGTTCCCTTGGCTTCCTTCTGTTTTTACTCTTCTTAAAGACTACTCTGGTATGTTGCTGTACATCTTTGAATCTATAAGTGTCTTCAAACCTACATAAATCTAAACATAAGCCCTTTCTTGATGTATATATTTATACATTTAACTTCACAATTTAGGATAATTACCAACTTTATTTTGTATACAAGGAAGGACTGAATAGGAAAGCTTAAAATTAACTCCAACTCCTTAAATTACAGGAAGCCTAACCTGTTTTAACTGCTGCAATCTGGGTCTTCCAACACTTATTGTTAGAATACAGGAACTACTCCAGGCATTGATTTTCCACTTCCTGCTACAATCCAAAATATATTTTATTGTCTATTAATTCTTAAATTAAGAATCTTTTATTGATAAACTGAAATTTGAATGAGTCTGATCAATTATGTGTAATTTGCAGGACTGTACATCACATCTGCCTTGTTTAAGAACATCGTCATACTCCTCCATCTGCCTATAATTTAGGGTTGACTCCTCCTCTTTCAGCCCTTTCTTCCATGCCATCTTCCTACACTTGATTAATACTTGTATGTCCTTCAGCTTTCAGCTCAAAAATCTCCTTCCCAGAAAGTCTTTCTTGACCTTCAGACTAAATAATGTCTCCTTCATACGGGTTATCTCTAGCTTTCTTTCTTTTTCTTCATCTTTATTTTCATACTGAAAATAAATAATAGATAAATATGTCAAATGTAAGTTTCACTGGGGCAAGCTGCATGCTTATAATTTTTTTAATCCCTAAAGACAAGTGCAATTTTATTTTTTAGTTCTTAGTTTGTGATCAATAGATATATATTGAATGAATGAATGAGGGAGGCATTATTTTATAGAAAGCAAGAGTTATTATTGGATATTTTTAAGAAAAGACTTGATGAAGGTAAGAAGGTAGATATACCACTAAGGCCATATTTCTTTGGAAGTATTTACTTATTCGAAATCAAAAGTGAAAAAAAAAGGAAGTTAATAAGGGTCAAGTTAATATTTTCTGGAGATAAACCTAGGGTGAGTCTTACATTGATTCTTATGTATAAAACTGCTTGGTGTGGTCTAATCATCTCTGAGATTATAATATCCCAGGTGAGAGTTAGAGTCGTGGTCAAAATCAGTCTCAAAGTGAGTCATGTACAACTATGGACTTGTCCTTTAGTTATTAGTTATTTCTTGTGTCTCAGAATGTAGAGTGGAAATAGATATTAAGTTGCTTAATATCCCATTGGGTTCTTACTGTTTCAGTGAAGTACCATGGTAAGAAGGATTCCTGAATTGTCACTTGCCACACCTTACCTTTCATCTCAGCCAAATAGTAACCAAAGGTGATAATGATGCCCCCATGTGAATTTCAGAGAATACTTACATCAGCAATGTTAAATGAATGGTGAACTTTTATGTCTTCACAGAACTCACATCTGGGGTTGGAGAGGAACTCAAATAACTATTGGAATATGACTAAGTAATTGTAAATTATTTAATCAATGATAGTAGCCACGGCTACTATTCCATATTGGAATCAACAAAATATTGGTATGTAGTTATTGATCTAAAAAATGATTGATATTAAGTATAACCACTGAAGACATCAGAAACAGTGTTATCTCTTAGAAAAAACAGTATATATTACTATCTTAGCTCAAGCTTATGTCAACAGTCATGTTCTCTGTTATGACAGCCAAAGAAATTCAATCATTTTCTTATTCCTCAGAAGGTCAAGTTTGTCCAATATTCTGATAACATGCAAATTGGACTGGTGAGCAGGAAATTGGAAACATACTAGAAGATATAGACAAAAGAGTTCCAAAACTTATAAGAAAGTTCAAAGGTATGCCACATGTTTGAAAATTTTAGGAGTCCAGTTTTCTGAGCTCATTAGGAAATCCCTTTTAAAGTGAAACACAGGTTGCTCTTTCTTGAAGTCCCAATTAGATTGAAAGAATACTTGGTGAAGTTATCTGTATTTTAGAGACAAAGAAGGATATGGTTCTCTAATTTATTTACCAGAAAGTTGATAAGATGCCAGTTTCAGCAATGCCAGAAAAAGAAAAAGCTGGATATCACTTCCAGGCTGTGGTACGAGCAACTTTGCCAATTGGGTTAGGTGATGCACAGACTAAACCATGCCTGAAGAGTCTATAGTAGGTGGAGATACAGACTGAAGCCTTCTGTGAGACCACTGAGACTCCCAAGTGTTGAAATAAGGTATGTTGTATTTTGCTGCCAAAATACTTAGGTTTAAGCTGTAAAAACAGCTTCTATCTTGCAATTGGACCAATGTGGAGACAGAATGCCTGATCATGAAACACTAGGTGAGTATGAAATCTAATAAGTCCCTTAGGAAATATGTTACCCAATCAGAAAAGAGGGACATGTGGGCAAGCATTCTATTAAATGGCAATAATATATCATGAATGCACCCTAGAAGGTCTTAGAGTAAAAGAAAGTTGCATGTAAATATGTCTCACACTCCTACGGTATGGTACCTACTCTAAAAAACTGCCTTTCTCTAAACCTAAATATGTCTCATGTGGAGATTCCTGTGTCCAGTTAACAGAAGGAACAGTTATCCCCATTTTTTCCTGGCATATAAATGAATCCACATGGTATTTGGCACAACTAGACTTATAGTCCTGAACCCCAGCCTTACTTGCAGATGGCCATGGTGAATAATATGGAAAGTAAATTACCAGTGGGAAGAATTTAGGACAGCAAATCTGGTTGTCTGCTTTGTCTAGAACAAGAGATGACCTAGAGTAGGGGTGCTTACAGACTCATGGAGGGTGGTTAATGAGCAGGTACATTACCAGGAACTTGGAAAGGATAACATAGTCTGATGATAAAGGAGTCTTCCAGAGAGGTTTTTAGAGAATAAGTACATTTTTACTATATGTGTATTTGTATAAATTCTACCTGGAAGGTTTCTAGGATGGAGAAGCTTATTGGTAGTCAGATTAGAAGCTGATCCATTCCCTAGAAACAAGTAAGCTTCCCTCAGCTGACCTCAGGGAATCTTCCCTGATGACGATCACTGGTTGTATCACGTGTTCTAGTACTCAGAATTATCTGGATTTATAGAATCATAGAAAGACCTGTTAAAGTCTCAATTACAGAGAAAGCTGAAAAATAACAGCTCCTTAGGATGGTGTATCTTGAAACACAGGCCAGTTTAAGGTGACCTTTCCAGATTTCTCAGTCTTCAAAGTTTTAGAAACTAAGAGGTAAAAGCATAGTGGCCTTTTCTCATAATAACACCTAATAATGTACTAATATGATTTTTTTTCTTTTTGTTTCTTGTCTTAGGCTTGGTAGATTTGGAGATACTAGTGCTTAAGGAAAAAAGATAAAAGAGCAGTAGGACCTCTGTAAAGTTGACCACCCAAGGAAAGAAGGTACGAAGGAAGGAAGGAAGGAAGGAAGGAAGGAAGGAAGGAAGGAAGGAAGGAAGGAAGGAAGGAAGGAAGGAAGGAAACTAGTCAGCATACAGAGGTGACCAACATAGGGAACTAGGCCTGCTCTACTGATATGTACACATGGTATATGTCCAGTTACAAAAATTAGATCAACTTACGGAGTTGTCCAATGTAGGGAAGGGGTCAGCTCTGTAGGTTCTACTGTAATCCCTCTAGGAAACACAGCCTTGGCTCTTTTCACTTACAAGTAGAAATTTCCTGCAGAGAATTTTATACTACTCATGCTACTGAATCAGTATGCTTCTGAGTCATTATGCCAGGCAGGATGCTTGATCCCCACACCCTAGTGTAATTTAGATGGCTGCATAGTAATAGTATAGCACGCAGGACAATGTACGGAATCTGGAGAATCCCTTGGGTATAAGTCAGTACTCCTGGATTCAATAATAAAAATAAGAAGCAGAAAAACAATCATAAAGGACTTGGAAATTATAGCAATATAAGTTTGAGACATCTCTCTAGCAAAGAAAAATATAAACAACTGTTGGCAGTGTTGTCAGAGGGCAGAGGAAGATAGAATGTGTAAGATCATGGAGCTTAGAAAGGAAGCAATGATTCCTGATGTCAGTCTTCTTGCAGCGAATGAGTGGGGGCCACAGCAGCTGTGTCTGGGGAGGAGTGGGGGCTCAGCATCTCTGTCTGGAGAGGGACAGGGGGCTGCAGTAGCTCTGTCTGTCAAGAAAGTAGAGGCTCAGTGGCTCTGTGTGGTGTTTGATAATTTTGTTCCTCTCCTATTATTCTATGTATATACCGTGCTCTGCTGTAATATGGTGGTTAATGAGACATTGCAATTTTCCTCCTTTGGAAAATAGGCATTTCTTTATGTAAATGAATTATAGGAATGCTGTCTGGTGAGGAATGTTAAGAATCAAAAGTCTTGGTGTACTCACAGTTATTACACTCTCATTTTTTTTGTCTCTGTGCCAAGAGAAGTTAATCTCTATAGACCACAATGCATGAACCCCATTTTCCTTTGATTTTTTAGAAAATAACTAATAGTAATTAAAAATATGTAAAAGGAAAGAAGGGTGGGATGCTCTCTGCCATTGGACGCCTCCCCACTGCTGGCTCCAGTCTGGGAATGCTGAGCACTGCCACAGCTGTGAGTTGAGTTGGCTGACTGCTCTTCCTCACCTACTCTGATAGTTCTACTTCAGCCCCTCACTCTACCAGGCCAGTGTGAGATGGTGAGCATGGCTTCCCGTTACTGATAGTCCTTGGGTACTTCACTATCTGTTTTGGATTTCTTGATTCACCCAAACTCTATGAAGAGCCCCTTTATTAAATTCTGTTCTTGTCGGTCTTTTAAGTGAGCCATTGATTTATGCCAGTATGGTGGCTGATGCAAAAGTCCTTATAATCTCTTCTATATATTTTAAGTTTCTACAAGCAAGAGATAATTTTCATACAGAGTGGATATAAAATATAATGAGGTTTTAGAAATTTGTGTGGCACAATTTAATTAATTCTATGCCCCACACTATTGATTTTAAAATGCCATCTTTTATAATGCTGCAGCTAAATAGGGCACTCTTTTATACATATATAGTATTTAGATTTATTTTATACTGAGGCACACAAAGTAATAACATTATAAAAGATACATTTTTAAAAGGAGGAACAATTATATGGAAATGTTGCTAAGTTGCTGAAGAAAATTTATCATTAGTTAAAAAATAAGACCCCAAAGCCTCTAGAAAGTACAAATATGACTTTCACACTTATGAAGTCATGGGCACATTATTCTTTTTCCTTTTTACAATAGCACATCACAGAAACTTGTTCAGTCTCCCTTGTGACCTTGTGAAGGAGAGTAAACATGCCCCTTTGTCATCTAAAACATTTTATTCATTTGAAAATGGCCACCATGACACTACAGCTATTTTAAGCTTCCCATTGTTTGTTTAAAATAGATTGTGCTGGCAGAGCGTATGTTCTAAAAACTGTTTGCTTGGTGTGTGCATTACTTCCTGTCAACTTTCAGAACGGTGATTTCCAACAATGCTCAACATTTTTTACCCCAAACGAGTCAAGTGAATGATGCTATTTAAGTATGTGGTTCATGGTCTCTGGGATGTGAGAGCGGGAAGCGTTATTCTGAGGGAGAGACAGATGCAGCACGCTCACAGACCATTCCTGAGTCCTGGTATCAGCCAAATTTTACAGAACTGTGGAGAATGAAAATTAGATATCAGACCAACTGGTTTGTAGATATTGTTAATTTGTACATGAACATGGCATACACATTACAGGGAGTTAATTGATATAGATTGTGTAAAACAGACACAGCTGGTCAAGGGACAGGTTTCCATGTCCAACATTCTCCTCACTCTATATTGCATAGTGACAGTAGAAATAAGATCCTTTTAGCACATTTAATTATGGCACTGATTTGCTCAGTTTTAAACGTATGTACTTTATGGCTTCTATGGACTGAATCAAGTTCAAGTCTCATCCCAGCTCTCCCAGATTGTTTTCCAATAGTCCTGTGTAGCTTTCCACACCTATCTTGATGTATCTTAAATGTTTCATCATTTTAACAAACATAGAAAATGAACTTCTGTTTCAAATTTTGTGCTGAGCTGAATTACTTATGCAGTGTTTGTAAATCAGCCTCTGGTTTGCAGCATGCAAAACTTAAGCCAATCAATCCGAATTGACTGGAATAATGAGACCTTGACTACAAAAGGATTCAAATCCCTGCTGTAACCATGATGGACGTTGAACAGCACATCCTATGTCTGTGCAACATTCTTAACTTCTCCCAGTTTCCTTTACCTGCAATATAAGTCTAATGTGTGCCTTGCTATTGATGTAACTCAATTCACACAGGTACGGGGAGTCTGATTCTCCAGGTAAAGTGTTCATCACCTTCTCTAGTCCCTCAATAATTTCTTCACGGGCTATGAGCTCAGGTATTTCTTCATGGGTTTGAGCTCAGATGTTATTATTCATCTGTTTAAGTTCTAGCAAGTAAACTTCTTCAGGGCAGGACTACAAGTAACATCTGTAGTCTTAGCACATAAAAAATAGTTTAGCTCTTTGTTGATGCTCCAATATGTCAGAGATAGCTATTTCAAACTGGAACCGGCAATCTAAATACGTGTCTACTTTAAGGCAAAAGCAGTAACACACTGAAAAGCACAAAATAAGTTTGATTCTAGGTTAAAACTTATCTACATCCTAGTTTCTTCTGTATATCCTGCCCTGCATTCAGATGACTCTATAGGAGATAATTTTAGTTAACGAGAGGGTCACAGATGTTGAGTGTGCCTTGTTTCTGAAATGAATGAAGGAGGAAAGCTAGAATCCCAAAGTTTGAGTTCTGCCTCTGTCTTTATCTTCCAGGGTGACCATGGAAAGTATAATCGCAAGAACACAAACAGTAGTGTGTTAACACCGTCAGCAATGATTATAACTGGTAAAATGAAACTTATCCTGTGTACTCCCACCTATGTCAAGCATGTAAACTACCTGATTGGTTATTCACCAATAAAATTAAGAAATTTCATTTATTAAACATGGTAGGCAGAACATTGTCTATTTTTGTATGCTCTAACCAAAATCTTCCTGAGTGATTTTGAGGATTTCATGAGTAGTGGTGAACCCAGCACAACAGAGAAAGCTGGAATACATCCATTGGAAGAGGCAAAGCCAGCAATAAACAAGCATGTGAAGCCCCCACACTGTACCCAATGGTTGAACTAATGTACACAGCTATGATTTAATAAAAAAAAAAAAAAGAGAGAGAGAGAGAAAGTTCAGAAAGATAATGTTATATAATTCAACAAATAAAGATTCTTTCATTCTTTTTTTTTTTTGGAGACACAGTCTCACTTTGTTACCCTTGGAAGAGTGCTATGGTGTCATAGCTCACAGTAACCTCCAACTCCTGGGCTTAGGCGATTCTCTTGTCTCAACCTCCCGAGTAGCTGCAACTACAGGTGCCTGCCACAATGCCCAGCTATTTTTTGGTTTTTTGCAGTTTGGCCGGGGCCACGTTTGAACCCGCCACCCTTGTTATATGGGGCTGGCGCCCTGCCCACAGAGCCACAGGCACTGCCCCCAAATAAAGATTCTTAATACTCAGTTTGTTCAAAGGACAATAACAGGATGATGGCTGTGTAGTCTAGAAAGTTCCTAATGGAGACTAGTGCAAGCAGATAGAATTTTTAAGAGGGTTACAAAGAAAAATCAGAAAAAATATCCTATAACTACTTGATGGCCTGACCATGATGAGAGAAGATTTTCAGCTCTTTGTAGAATGAATAAATGCTAGGTATCAAAATAAAAGTAGGAGCATTTGTGGGTTCCTGTGCCAGAGCACCATCCTCAGTGAATATTGACCTACTAGACCTCAGACAAATGTATAAACTTGAATAAAGTTACTATCTTCATCTAACAAATGAAGAAATCCCAGAAAAAATGAAATAAAATGTAACCATATAGCAATGTACAATTTATCTATGAATAATATCTAAATAATCATAAAAATGCAAGCTGGACTATTAAACCAAAAATTATGAAATTGCTAGAATAAAGGTAGGGTAGGGAAAGTTTCTGTGTGAGGGTAGGGAACAAAATGGAAGAAATATAAGATTGTTTCTGATCTTCTATAGCAGCAACTCAAAGGAAAAAGTATGAAATTGTGGATTCAAGATATAGCATCAGTTCGTTAAAAAACAGGACCTGCCTTAGAGCATGTGGGACCTTAGAATTGGTAAGGCCTCAGTTTGCATAAACTATTTGATTTAAAATCTGTGACAAAATTCATGGGCCTCTGTCAAATATAGGCATTTGATTTTACAGGGTCCTACTCAGGTCTAGGAACTGCATTGTGTTCTTTGTTGACAAAAATGCCATCTGGCAACTTCCATATCTCCCTACTTAAGAAGAAGATAACAATGCTAGTTCTACTCATAAAGCCATTGTTCTTTAGGACCTGTCTGTACTGGAACAACATAAATTTTCTCTATAGTTTTCTAATTCCACTCATTTAATGTTGGTTACATTACTGTCTGTGAATATAGGTTTCGAATGACTCTTGTTTATTGAATTGAAGGTAATCACAAATGGTAAGTCTTATCTAGAGTATACAAGAGTATGTGAACAATAGTTTCTTCTTTTGTTAAATTTTCCCTTTAAAAATTTTCTGGTAAACACAGAAAAACATCCTCTAACCATGTTGAAGTCTTGAACTCTTTAGACTGTAAGCCCTGAATTCCTAGGATGTTATCTCCTTTTTTGGCCACATCCCTGCCTTCTACCACCACTATTGGCAGGAAGATAAGTGAAGGGAGGAGGGATGGCAAAAGAAGAATGGTCCCATTTGTGGAAGGACTTCTGTTTCTTGCTCAGCAAAGCGGAAGCTGATCCTGCAGCTTTTTCTCCATTCATTGGAGGAAATAACAGAAATGGATTAGAACGACCTGTTGTCCTGTGGAGCAAAAGCTTTGAAAGTCTTTGGAAGAGATGGAACATCCAGTCCTGGAGGATGGCCTGACAAATGGCATGGAGATAGTGGGTGATGCCAGCAGCAAGGGAGGTGCAGGATGAGTGCCAGTCATCACTGCACCCTGATTTTGGGTCTGTGGACCTGAGGCAGTGGGGTGAGGGGACATGGATATGTTTGTTGACATGATCGGTTCTAGGCCAAGGGTCAACAGTGGACTACAGGTGGCTCAGAGTCTGAACTCATTGTTTGTCTAACATAAATGAATCACCTCAATGAGCAAGTTGACACCATTTTGACAGTTAATCTTACACAATTCCAAGAAAGAAATACATTTATCATCCAGCAGTAGCCATCTAGTCACTAGACCACTTTCCTAGAACTAGATCCATGCTTGCCTGGTTTAAGGGCCGTCTTGGCCTGAAACATGGTGGAAAATATGAGAGGAAGCAGTTAAAAAGTTAAAACATTGAACTGCTTTATCCTGGGAGTGAGGCTAGAAAGGAGAAAAGGTAGAGTCAAGGGATTATTTTGATTCTTAACAAGCCTTGTATTTTACCTTTTTAAGTTCTATAGATATATTACTACCAAAAATTAAAGTTTAGGAGTGAAAATATGAATGAAGTTTATTTTTAAAATTTTTTCCAGCTCCAAAGGACTACAGGTCTATAAATTATAGCTAAACACACTGTAAAATGCTGGAAGAAAGATTAGTTGTTTCTAATTTATCTTTAAATTTGTACATGCAAACATATCGTTAATTGGTCTCTCAGAAGCCCAAGAGTCAATGAACAACAAAGTGAGAATTTATCCCGAACCAGTCAAAGAAAATAAAGTGGAAAAAGCTTAGTCTTATTGGAGGGATGGCGTAAGTTAAGGCCAGTACTGAGCCCAAACCGTGAATCCAAGCTTGCACATCTGTGGTACGGTACCTTCCAGCCTTGTCTTCCCTCAGGCATCTCTGCTACCTGTCAATTAAACACCAGTAATGAGGACACTGACAACAGCTTAAGAAATACTTCTGTCCCTTGAGTATTTTCATTCTAATAAGTGTCTTCTTAGACTAAACTATTTTAAACTCCAATGAAATAGTCTAAAAAAACTAATTTTAGTCATTGTCACTGGCAATAACAGTGATCTTTTGAGGCCTTCAAACTCTTCACCTACCTTCAAGTTTTGTTCTATAGGTGACTGCATGTTGTGACGCTGACCCACGTTGTACATGACATTATAAAAAGGGTTAGTGTTTTAAGGTGAAAATTATGCTATGGTGAATAAAACAGGATATTTTCATTTGTATTTATTTCCAGGCAAGCTATGGTATGGTGCAGCTACAGTTGTAAGAAGTGTTTTCATTACTCATATATTATCATTTATTTCAAAGAAGCACACAAGTCCTCCTATGTATAGTTATGATGTTAGACCTCACTGAGCAAATCTGAGTAGGAATAGAGTATAATTTATTGGCTGTATCTAATTAAAACTTTAAAAATAATTTGTATATGCACCCTTGCAGAGATACATTCATAGTAACAGTTCATTAGTTTTTTAACATTAAAGAAAGAATCATTGTTTTTAATGTGAATTTCAGGAACATATTATGCTCATAGATCCATAGAATCCATGTACACTGTAAAATGTCCATACGTCCCAAAATTATTTACAGATGCAATGCACTCCTCATCAAAATACTAATGTCATATTTCATATAGCTAGAAAAAATCTACACTTTGTTTGGAACAAGAACAGAGCCTGAATAGTTAAAGAAATTTTAAGCAAAAAGAATAAATCTAAAGGCAACACATAACCAGAGTTCAAACTATAATACAAAGCTATAGTTTGATATTGGCACAAAAATGAAGACATGTAGCAATGGAACAGAATGGAGAACCCAGATGTAAAACAACCCACATACAGCCAACTGACCTTTTACAAAGATGTCAACAATATACCTGCTGAGAAGAAGAAAGCTACTGAATAAATTGGACAGCCACATGTAGATGAATGAAGCAGGACCCACATCTCTCACCGTTCACCAACATTAACTTACAATGGATAAAAGATTTCAATATAAGGCATGAAACCATAAAATCTCTAGAAGAAAACACTGGAAACTCTTTTAGATATTGGCCTAGTCAAAGAATTTCTGAATAAAACCCAATGGCAATTATAGTAATAACAACAATAACAAAAAAGGATTTGATAAATTAAGAGCTGCACAGCTAAGAAATAATGAACAAAGCAGACAACCTACAGTTACAGTTATATATATGTGTGAATGTATATATATACACACATATGCACATACCTCTGATAGAGGGCTAATAACCAGACTCTGTACATATGAAAGAGGGCTAATAACCAGAATCTAAAAAGGAATTAAGCAAATCTGCAAGAAAAAAGAAGTATCTTAGGTGAGCAAAAACATAAACAAAGCTTTTCAAAAGAAAATAGACAAATGGCCAAAAAACATACAGAAAACTCAAAGTCACTAATCAGGAAAATGCAAATTAAAATCACAATGAAATGTCACCTCATCCCAGTTAAGATAACTTTTATTAAAAAGTCCAAAAATGTTTTTGGGTGAGGAGAGAAAGGAACATGTACACAGTGTTGGTGGAACTGAAAATTAGTAAAATTTCTACGAAAGTAACTTGGAGATTGCTCAAAGAACTAAAAGTAGACCTACTGTTCAACCCACCAATCCTACTACTAGGTATTTACCTAAAGGAAAAGAAGTAATTTTATTAAGAAGATACCTACATTGGAATGTTTACTGTAGCATAATTCACAATTGCAAAAATGTGCAATGAACTGAAGTGCCCATCAATTTATGAGTGGGTTAACAAAATGTGGTGCACATATACCATGCACAAGCACTATCGAGCCATTAAAAGAGAATGATGAACTAGGGCAGCATCTGTGGCTCAAGGAGTAGGGCGCTGGCCCCCTAATACTGGGGGTGGCAGGTGCAAGCCTGGCCCTGGCAAAACTGCAAAAGTGCAAAAAAAAAAAAAAAAAAAAGAAGAAGAATTAATGTCTTTTGCAACAATTTGAATGGAACTGAAGACCATTATTCCCAGCAAAGTAACTAAAGAATGGGAAAACAAATACCATATGTACTTACATTAAAGTTCTGTTTTTAGTAGAACAGAACTAACTGGCGAGCACACGTGTGCAGACAGGAAAGTAAAGCTCAGCAGCAATCAAGCAGGGTTGAGGTGGGAGGAGAAAATCGGTGAAAAACCAGCTTAACAGGTACAGTGAATGCTGTCTGGGTGATGGGCGCATCTACAACCCTGACTCTCTACCATTGCAAAAGCAATCCATGTAACCAAAAACATGTCTGCCCTCATAATTTTTTTTTTTTCGAGACAGAACCTCAAGCTGTCATCCTAGATAGACATCACAGCTCTGTGATAGACATCACAGCTCACAGCAACCTCCATTTCCTGGGCTCAAGCGAGTCTCCTGCCTCTGCCTCCCAAGTAGCTGGGACTACAGGCGCCCACTTCAACGCCCGGCCATTTTTTGGTTGCAGCCGTCGTCGTTGTTTGGCGGGCCCAGGCTGGATTCCAACACGCCAGCTCAGGTGTACGTGGCTGGCGCCTTAGCCCGTTCAGCCACAAGTGCTGAGCCTCTCTCTCATAATGTTTTAAAATTTAAAATGAATATTAAAGTCACCTTATAATCAAAAATAATTTTGGTGTCTTAACAAGTGACTTCCAAACTAAATCCCCAATTCTTTCTCTTTTAAAGTACTAAATTGAACTGATAAATATATTTCAATGATTCACAATTATTATAATACATGAGTTAACATAATGAACTATAATTCATGCCCTTTTGTTTTTGTCCATTTGGAAATGTTCTAAGTAGTCCCTGAGAATTCTGTGAAGACTTCTTATTTCTTTTGTTTTTGTAACTTTCTTTCTCTTTGTCACTGGTAGGGTATCTCATCTCACTTTTCACTCCTATTGGTATATTCTCTTCTCACCAGATGCTATTTTTTTATTATTTTTATTATTAGCAACATTGAATACATAGTAAGTACTCAATAACTATTTTGTTGAATTAAATGACATTAATATATGCTTTTGTAAAGAAACAGTGAATTATTTTTTCCTAATCAAGACCATGCTTTTCTTTTTCCCTACATTTATGATATGAGTTATTTAACCTGATCTATTTTTCAAAAGTAACTCAAGTCCTGAAGGTTAAAATACTGGCAATAGATATTAAGTTAGTTCTGGTCAACATGAGAGTACAACTATTCATTTGTATTTAGCTCTTCTTTCTGCAAGTAGCTGAATTTTCTCATGCAAAGTGCTGAATGTTGAGGCACAATATTTATAAGAGGATGTGCAGCTATCCCTTCCTAATCCATAGGATGAATTCTGCCTTATGATTGCTGAAATCCCAAGAACTTCTGGTTTATAAAAAGCATGAATCTAAAATCATAGGAGTTGGTAGTTAACATTGATCTTTTCATTTCCTGCAATTGTCATCATAGGCCTTCCCTCCCTTCAAAGTAAATTTACTTTTGAATATCTATTTTAATGCTTATTTCCCATCCCTTTGTGGTGCTAAGCAGCTTCACTTAGAAATTGGAAAACTTAAAGCCAGAGACCAAGTTTAAGATAGCATATTTCATCGTCTCATATTTTAAAGGTCCCTGAAAGTCTTATCTTCAAGCAATCAAGGCAGCGAGGTTTGACTTTATGGTTACCGGAGGCATAGCTCTTTGATGGATTGATTACAAAGTACTTTTATCAAATTTACATCCGCTGTTTCAATGATACAATGTGGACATTTTAAGCTTGTATTCAAAACGGAAATTGGAGTTCAGTACATTGCAAATAAGGTCCAGGAACACTAATAACCACATTTATGACTCTGAATAATTTCTAGTTATAGTTCCAGAATAGCAGCACTGGGAATATTTGTGAAGAAAGCAAAATACAGTTTTACAAGAAGGAATGATAGCATCAACCTTAATTTAAATGACTAATTTAAAAGGCTGATGATATAAAAAGGTCTGTGGAAGGGCAAATTTCATGTTTCCACATGACTCTGCATATCAGCTGGGGGAATTCTCAAACACATTTATAATGAATGCTTCTATAGTTTTAAACTCCGAAAAAAAGAGACTGTATTCTATTCATAGTTTGTCTGTAGAATCTATATGCTCCTGGATAACATTGCCCTGAGTATGGGTTTAACTGAACAGACATGTTTCCTTGAATGCTAAAATACTAGTTGATAAAATCCCACTAGTTCAGTTGATGTCCTAGTTAGTCTCTTTTTTCTTTTTTTTTTTTTGAGACAGAGCCTCAAGCTGTCACCCTGGATAGAGTGCTGTGGCATCACAGCTCACAGCAACCTCCAATTCCTGGGCTCAAGTGAGTCTCTTGCCTCCGCCTCCCAAGTAGCTGGGACTGCAGGCGCCCGCCACAATGCCTGGCCATTTTTTGGTTGCATCTGTCATTGTTGTTTGGCGTCCCGGGCTGGATTCGAACTCGCCAGCTCAGGTGTACGTGGCTGGCTCCTTAGCCTGTTGAGCCACAGGCGCCGAGCCAAGTTAGTCTCTTTTTGATGCTATGAAAAACAACCTGAGACTAGGTAATTAAAAAATTTATTTTTCATAGCTAACGTAGGCTGGGAAATCCACAAGCAAGGTGCCTGTGTGTCCATTTGTCTGATAAGGACTGCAAAATCAAGACGAGAGAAACTCTGCCTTCTCACATGGAAAAAGCTGGAAGAGCACGCTGTTCAAATGCTGCCCGAAGACTCTGTTTTAAAAGTCTTAATTCCTGTAGAGGGGAAGAGCCCTCATAAAGGCTTAACACTCTCACGATTGGTAGTACCAGAATTGTGAAGGGGATACATTCAAACCACAGTAATGAATTTTTTTAACTTCTGTTTCCTGAAGCAAGTTTTTATTCAATTGATATACAGTATGTTACATGATTATGCTATAAGTGCATTTCTTTTGGAAGAGAACTACAGAGCTTTATGCCTACTCATGAAAATTACATACCAAGCATTGGAGCAGCAAGAATGCTGATGTCTACTTTGAAATTCAATCAAATTTTTTCTGTCTGAAATTTGAAAAAGAGGTCCAGAGAATAAAGAATAAGAAGCAAAAAGGTACAAATGGAAAACAGACAAGAATGCTGAGTCCGAAAGTAAACTCTGTTACGAAAAAGCTTTACAAGATAACCTGGATTCTCAAGCCTCTTAGTATTCTGAACAAATTTTAAAGAGACCGACAGCATTTATAAATCTCTGGAAAGCTTTTAAACTCCAGGGAGGTCAATTTAATTCCATTTCTGGATTCCTGGTGAGATCTGATTGATTGGTTTCTCTAATTTTGTGTGAGCACAGGAAAAATAATCAAAATTCCTACTTATAGAGAATTTTCCATAATTTAGAGTTTACTGAGGGTTTTTATTCCCTGGTTCCAAAAGAATCAAAGAAGCCTAATATCTAAACAAAACAGGTTATGTTCTTTAATAATGGTTTTATTGAAATATAATTTATATACCAGTAAATTCACATTGCAACTATACAGTTCAATGGTTTACAATGTATCCAAATTTGTGCAAACACCAACACAATTTTAGAGCATTTTCAATATCCCCCACCCAGTTTGCCCACTGCTCCCTGAGCTGGTCACCTACTATCTTCTGCATTCCCACCTGTGTATATTGATTTGCCTGTCCTGGGTGTTTCGTATGAATTTTGTCATAAAATATATGACGTATTTCTGTGTATATTGATTTGCCTGTCCCAGGTGTTTCATATGAATTTAGTCATAAAATATATGATAATTTGACAATATTTTTACTGCTTTCTTTTACTTAGTGTCTCAAAGGGCTATTTATGTTGTATCTTTTTTTTTTAATAATTTTATTGAATCATAATTATGTACATTGGTGCAATCACAGGGCACGATTCATATACATTCAGAAATATTTTGATCGTACTGTTACAGATATCCTTCATGGCATTTCCTTGATCACTATATAAAG
>CAUYON010185819.1:0-14687 GCA_963573935.1 Arctocebus calabarensis
TTGTCCCAGCTACTTGGGAGGCGGAGGCAGGAGACTCGCTTTAGCCCAGGAGTTGGAGATTACTGTGAGCCGTGATGCCACAGCACTCTATCCAGGGTGACAGCTTGAGGCTCTGTCTCAAAAAAAAAAAAAAAAAAAAAAGCCAGAAGAAAAATAAACCGAATATACCACAATAGAGAAATAGTTAGAATCACCTAAGACACACAATCAAAATTCCATTTCAATTCTAATAAATGTAATTCAGGCTCATCTAAGAGCTACATGGCTCTCCATTCTTCCCAGTATTATTCTATGAGATTTGTAAACACAAAACCATCTGGTTCTAGATTTGAAAATTCTAACTTTCCTATTCATAAGTTGTATATCACTCTGAAAAATTACCTGATTTTAATTTATAATGACAGGAAGTGAGAAGCCTAATTACAGGAATTGGCTCTGACTTAGCAGGGAAAAAAAACACAACTTCTTGAAAAGGTAAAATAGCTTAAAGCATTTAATATCTAAACAAATCAATCTGTTAATAGTAGTCACAAAATATGCTTAATATAGAAACCCACATTTATGTCCTTTAAGAAAAAGTGTAAATTGTATTCCACCTCAAAACATAAATTAACCCACTTAAAAGAATCTATAGCAGTCAAAACTATGGTGAATTTTTAACAACGTCAGAATAAAATAACAAGAAGTACTTTATACTGCTTTATATCTAAAAAATGCTTATAACTTCTCATAAAAATAGTCTGAGGCAATTATTTTTTCTTTTATTTTTTTAACAGACATGTTTAACATTATGGGCAACATTTTAAAAAGCTTAGGTTTCACAGACTTTCAGACATTCAAATACTGTGGTCCCTTTTCTTAGACGTGGTTTTACTCAGCTAGGGAAAAAAAGCATGGTAGACAACTTAATACATTTTCATCAAATTGAAAGTAGTACAAAAATTTTAAGACTCTACAGAACTACACATCGTACCTAATATTATCATTAAAAATAGAAGACAGTATTTTCTTCAGCAAATAAAACAGCACATTGGTATGCTGTTAACATATACCTTTTAATGTGTACTGTCATTCACAAATTATTTACAATTTCTACTGTGTGAAGAGAACTAGTATGTAAATTTTCTGCAAAACTGGAAAAAAGCAATACAAAACTTGTGAAAGCCTGTGTTTTATACTGTACAAAAGTAAGCCAGTTTTTCTCTTCAAATACCATATACTGTATGCAGTAATATTTTGGACATACTATAGTAACTCTTGAGGATGTTTTAATGCTGGAGGTAAGTTTACAGGTCTAGATTCTTCATCAAGGAGTACTAGATCTTCTATTTCACTACCTCTGTACTTCCTTTTACATATTTTTACCACCACCTTTTTCTTGAGAAATAACTTTAATGCTTCTCTTGATGCAACTGCTTTTGCATTTTCTTTGCTTTTTCCACAGCCAGTTCCCAAATACACGGACTTGCATCTCAATTCACAAACAATACTTTCTTGAGAGCTCTTATTTTGAGGCAGATCTGCCAGTTCTTTTAGTGGGACAAAAAACACATCCAGGGTTGCTTTCAGAGCCTCGATAGCTGCATTTAAGAGCTCTCCATGATTCACACTAGGACTAAAGCCACCAACAGCTACCAACTTCCATGCTACTGTTTTATACAGTCTATTGAAGAAAGGTTGCTTCTGTTTCACATCTTCATTGGTTAACTTGCAACAAGAGAATTTGACAGAACTTTCACTTGATTGTGAAGTACTTTTACAAGGCAATTGTGAGGTGCTAGTCTGAGAACTACTCTTAGAAGCCAACTGGGATACACTCACTAAGGAAGTGCTTTTGGAAACCAGAGATCCACTGGTCTGGGAGCTGCTCTTAGAAGCTAACAGTGATGCAGCTACCTGGGAAGAGCTTTTGGAAGACAACAGTGATGTATTTGTTGAGGAGCTGCTCTTGGGAGTCAGTAAAGATGTGCCTGGTGAGGAACTGTTTTTAGAGACTGATGGTAAAACACTTGCCTCTGAACTAGATTTAGAAGTTAACCCACTTGAAGGTGTCTCTGAACTACTAGGTTTAGAAGACAATAATGGTAATTCTACTTCTGAACTTCCTAAGGAGCCCAACAAGGGCACCTCAATCTCTGAGCTGCTTTGAGAAGCTGAGACTGAAGAGCCTTCCAAAGCACTCTTTTTAGGTGATCCACTTTGTTGTCTGGGATCAGTGGACTGGGTCATGTGACTATTAACACTGGACTTCAGCAACGCAGAAACGAATGATGCTGAACCATGTTTGTCTGGAGCTTCTAATTCAGAAGCTTTTCCAGATCCAGCCGTTGTTACCTGAGAGGAAATGCTGCCACTGCTTTGGCTGGAAACAGATGGATTTCCATCACTTGTAGAGCTATTCTGACTGGAGATGCCAGAGCTCCGAGTTGAGTTTCCACTACTCTCTGATTTGGTGGTTGCCCCTGGACATGTTGAACTGTTTTCCTGCTGAGCTGATGCACGGTCTGTCTTGGCAGAAATTTTTGCATGATCTTGCTCAACAGAATTGTTTTTTCCTTCTATGGCTCGTTTTTTGGATGGCTCTTCTACCCCTTCTAAAAAGAAGAAAAACACAGAATATAACTAAGAATACTTCATATCACTTGAAAAGACAAATACACATTAAAATAAAGGAACATGGTAAAGATATTTCAGGACTAGTAGTTTCTTTTAAAAATGTGCAATAATTTCATTACTTTATTAAACACTAATCATTAATTGCTAGTATTAAAAAGATCAACAGCATCAGGCAACACTGGACACTTCAAAATCTAGAACAGTCAAACAAAACTACCAAATTCAGAGCCTGAAACACACAGACACAGTTTAGGTTTAACATTCCAAGTTGATTAATAACATAAAAATTCTGACTTGTTAAAAAAATTAGTACAACAATTCCTAATTATATCAAACTTATGTTCTAAACTCCTATGTATGTTCACATCTATGATCTGCTAACCATTGCTACTCGATATCCCTCTTTTCTTCACCTTGGCAACCAGTTCGTCTCTTGTTGTATGGATTGGAGCATCTGTCACTTTGATGCCTTCAGCCATACTAAGTATTTTATCCATAACTTTTTGAGGGTATCTGAAAAAGAAGGAAAAGTCACTTTTTAAAAAGTGTTTTTTTCCTACGTTATTTGTGGTGTGTAAAAACGGGCCAAAGGAACTGCATTTCCTGGTTGCGATCAGGTCAGGGGACCGACCGCCAAGTACTATTTCCTGGAACTCCATAAACAGACGCCCCAAGGTCTGGGAGGCGGGGTATCTCTTTACAAATCTTTAAATCTAGCTGCCAGCTTCAAGAGCAAGGTCAGCTTCACGCCCCCCACGCAAAGGGAGCACCCAAGGACAGGCCGCTAATCGTGCCAGCTGCGCCAGAGCCGCCCTTCTCCCCCTCAGAGGGCGGCGGGGCTCCGGATTCCCGCGCTGCACAACCACTTCCCCCCGCCCCGCCGACGCCGGTCCCGCCGAGGGCGGAAGGCAAAACGCGGAGGCCTGATCCGGGCCGCTCCGCACTCACCGGCACCCGAGGAAGACATGGTTTGCCCAGGCCATGGAAAAAGAGACGAGCCGCTGCAGCTGCCGACTGCGGCTCCCACTCTCCGCGTCAGCAACCTCGTCCGTGTTGGCCGGGGCAGCGCCGCCAGCTGGGGCCAGGTCCCCGGCGTTGCGGAGCAAAAATTCCCGGCGGTGGCGCCAGTGTTTGTCAGTCTCGCCCTCGCAGCGCAGCGCCTCCACCCAGGCGGCCACCCGCGGGTTCTGGCTCAGGTACTCGGACACCTCCTGCGCCATGTTAAGCCTGCAGAACGCGGAGGCCGTGAGTAGACGCTGCACCCGGAGACAGGAGGGGAGCGCGGGGGCGAGCGGGGCTGTCACTGCGGCCTGCACCGGCGGCCCTCCAGAGAACGCCCCTCCGGAGGCCTAAACTCCAAACAACAGCGCCCCGAGCAGCCGAACCGCCCACTTCCGCCCGCCGGTGGCAGCTCCCCTTTTATAATCTCGGTGTCGCCGCGCGCCCGCGCGTCCTTCCGGCGTACGCCGGCTCTCCCAGGATTCTTTGCGGCGCCGCTACCCTGCCGGGCCGCATAGGGGAACCCGTGGGGAGGGAGGGAGGACGAGCGGGGCCGGAAGGGGGCGCCCGGCGCCTCCAGCCCATGAGGGAGGCCCGCAAGTGGGGCCGCTCCTGGGCTCCCCGAAGCCCGGCAAACCCCACAAGCGTTCCGGCTGCGCTTTGTGACGCCGCGCGTTCGGGGCTCGCCACGGCGCGTAGAGGACAGGCGAGGACGCGCGGGCTGAGACCTGCCAGGCTGGTGGCGCGAGGCCTGTGGTCCCTACCCTGGGACGCCTGGCTTGGAGCCGGGCCACAGTAAACAAAGCCAGCCTCCATTTTTGAACTCGTCAGCAAACCGCGCCTAGCGTGGCGCTGAAGGTTGGCAGGCGAAGCGTGCGGAGGCCGCTCCGTCCTCAGAGGGCATTTAGGAAGGTCGGGACGCATATTATTAACGTAGTAATCATAAAAATCATAATCAGCTAAAGCGGTCCATGCAGTTCCTTGTGGCCGTGTGCAGCGCTGTCTTTGAAACTACCCTTGCCTCACACGGTTTGGGTTGGGGTTTCGCCCGTTTCTTAGGTGTCAAGTTCAACCCGGGCCGCTTCTGCTTCCCCCAGCTTTCAGGCTAGGTCAGCGACTACAGAACACTGCACCCACTACATTGTGTGTCTGTTGTATTTACTTACGTTAGCAACGTTGCCTCCCACTGGGCAAACAGCCACAGTGGGGGGAATGTGCCTGTTTATCTCTATGCCCCCAATCTCTCCCGCTTAAAGCTATTTTTTTCCACTTTACATTTTCTTCACGTACTATTATTACCGGCTTCCTTATCTGATTCTCAGGTATAGGTATACTCTAAGATTAATAAATGTTAATAAGAAATCATAATGATGAATTACAAAGTTAAATTTCTTTTTCCCATTCAGATGTTTGATGTACAAATGCTTCAACCAGAATAAAAACAAAGTCATGGGTGGTGCCTGTGGCACAGTGAGTGGGGTGCTGGCCCCATATACCGAGGGTGGCTTGGTGCCGGTAGCACAGTGGTTACTGCGCCAGCCACATACAAGGCTGGAGGGTTCGAACTGAGCCCGGACCAGCTAAGCAACAATGACAACTGCAAAAGAAAAATAGCTGGGGATTGTGGCGGGTTCCTGTAGTCCCAGCTACTTGGGAGGCTGAGGCAAGAGAATCACTTACGCCTAAGACTTAGAGGTTAAGCTCAAGACTGTGAGCTGTGATGGCGACATAGACTCTGTCTCAAAAAAAATTTTGGGGGGGTGGCACCATATACCGAGAGTGGTGGATTCAAACCCACCCTGGACCAAAAAAAACTTCAAAAAAAAAAATTTTTTTTTCTTTGCTTGCTCTGAGAATTAAATAGATTATGAAGTTGCACCTTTTTTTTTTTTAGACGGAGTTTCACTTTGTCACCCTTTGTAGCGTGCCATAGCATCATAGCTCACAGCAACCTCAAACTCTTGGGTGCAAGTGAAACTCTTGCCTCAGCCTGTAAATGAAAGACAGCTGTGATTCCGATTTGCCTTCTTTTCTGTAGCTCAGCCATTGACCTCTACTTTAAAAAGGCCCCTTGGCCCTCTATTGATAGACCATGGATTTTCACTGCAAGTTCATAGTTTGATTACTTTCTTTTTTCTTTTTCTTTTTTTTTTTTTGAGACAGTTTCATTCTATCCCCTAGTCTAGAGTGCTACAGCGTCATCATAGTTCACATCAACCTCAAACTCCTGAGCTCAAGCAATCCTCCTGCCTCAGCCTCCCAAGTAGCAGGAACAACAGGCACCTGTCACAACACCCAGCTAGTTTTTCTATGTTTAGTGGAGACAGGGTCTCTCTCTTGCTCAGGCTGGTCTGGAACTCCTACACTCCGGCAATCTGCACCCCCCCACCCCCTCCGCAATCTAGCCTTGGCTTCCCAGAGTGCTGGGATTACAGGCATGAGCCACTGCACCCTGCCTAGTTTGATTATTTTCAATTGCTAATGAAAAAAAATTATGATTTAAAATGGCTTCTGGGGCAGCGCCATGTCCGGCCGTGAAGGTGGCAAGAAAAAGCCCCTGAAACAGCCTAAGAAGCAGGCAAAGGAGATGGATGAGGAAGATAAGGCGTTCAAACAGAAACAAAAAGAGGAGCAGAAGAAACTTGAGGAACTAAAAGCAAGGCCGCCGGGAAGGGCCCGCTAGCCACAGGTGGAATTAAGAAATCTGGCAAAAAGTAAGCTGTTCCTTGTGCCTGAGACAATGATGATTGATTCCTATTTAAACATCCTTATTCCCTGTCATAACATCTTTTGCCACCTATAGCTAAAATGAAGTGTTGTCTTAGAGCCTATTGTACATTTAAGAATAAACTTTTGTAAAAAAAAAAAAAAAAAAATGGCTTCTGCTGAAATGAACAAGGGAACTTATTGGCTGAGTTATTAACAGTCCAGAGGGTATATTGTGGAACCCAGGTACTCAGACAACACAGTCAGGAAGACTTCTCTTGTCTCTATACCTAACTTTCTCTGTGTTAGCTTCACTCTCAGGTGAGTTCTTTCTTCATAGTTGTAAAATGGTTGCTGTCAGCCAGTACAGCATACATCCTTTACAGCCCAGCAACCTCAGTAGAGAGACAGTTTATCTTTCCTGATAGCTTCTGCCAAAGTCCTGAGGTTCCCTTGGGGGTTCATTTGTCCTGTGGGGTCATATGACTGGTCCTTACATACATAAACAATAGCAAAGGGTCTGAAATATCTGATTGCATATGTCTGAGTCATTTGCTCATCTTAAGAACAATAAAACATCCAGGCTGGGCACCATGGCTCATGCCTGAAATCCTAGCAGTCTGGGAGGCTGAGGTGGGTGGATTGCTTGAGCTCAAGAGTTCAAGACCAGCCTGAGCAAAAATCGAGACCCCATCTCTACTAAAAATAGAGAAAACAGAGGCAAGAGTTTGCTCAGTTTGCTCCTCAAACCCCAAGAGTTTGAGGTTGCTGTGAACTATGACACCACAGCAGTCTACAGAGGGCAACAAAGTGAGACTCTGTCTCAATAAAAAAAAAAAAAAAAAGAACATCTGAGGAAGGTCTGCATCACGCAAAGAAAATAACCAACTGAAGGGTGGCGCCTGTGGCTCAAGGAATACGGCACCAGCCCCATATTCCAGAGGTGGTGGGTTCAAACCCAGCCCCGGCCAAAAACTGCAAAAAAAAAAAAAAGAAAATGACCAACTGAAAAAGTCGAAGAATTATACTCAAGGAAATGCAGATAACAATACGAACAGATGAATTGGTAGATACTAGAAAAAGAAATCTATCTATCTATCTATCTATCTATCTATATATATATATATTTTTTTTTTTTTTGAGACAGAAGTCTTCGCTCTGTTGCCCTGGATGGAGTGCTGTGGCATCATAGTTCACAGCAACCTCAAA
This sequence comes from Arctocebus calabarensis, assembly GCA_963573935.1. Lineage (NCBI taxonomy): Eukaryota > Metazoa > Chordata > Mammalia > Primates > Lorisidae > Arctocebus > Arctocebus calabarensis. The sequence goes on from CAUYON010185819.1 coordinate 7,531, forward strand.
TTCTTGGGCTCAAGTGATCCTCCTACCTCAGCCTCCCCAGAAGCTGGGACTATAGGTGCTTGCCACACTCCTAGCTAGTTTTTCTATTTTTAGTAGAGACGGGGTCTCCTCTTCCTCAGGCTGGTCTGGAAATTCTGAGCTCAAGAGATCCTCCCTCCTCTGCCTCCCAGAGTGCTGGGATTACAAGCATGAGCTATCATGCCTGGCCACAAGAAAAGCTTTTAAAGAAAGGATGGTAGTAGGCTTGGCGCCAATAGCCCAGTAGTTAGGGTGCTGGCCACATTCACTGGGGCTGGTGGGTTCAAACCTGGCCCGGACTGCTAAATAGCAATAACAACAACAAAATAGCTGGGTGTTGTGGTGGGTGCCTTTAGTCTCAGCTACTTGGCAGGCTGAGGCAAGAGAATTACTTAAGCCCATGAGATTGAGGTTGCTGTAATCTGTGATGCCATGGCACTCTATCGGGGGTGGGGGGGACAAAGTGAGACTCTGTCTCAAGAAAAATAGAAAGAAAGGATGGTAGTAAATTTTTTTTTTTTTTTGGACAGGCAAAGTCTCACTCTATTGCCATCAGTAGAGTGCCTTGGCGTTCACACAGCTCACAGCAACCTCCAACTCCTGGGCTTAGGCGATTCTCTTGCCTCAGCCTCCCAAGTAGCTACAGGCGCCCGCCACAACGCCTGGCTGTTTTTCTGTTTTGCAGTTCGGCCGAGGCTGGGGTTGAATCCACCATCTTCGGCATATGGGGCCAGCGCCCTACTTGATGAGCGCCACAGGAGCTACCTGGTAGTAAATGGTTTTAAATGACACAAGACAATTCTCCTATGAAAGGCACTATTTATTTTATTTTATTTTTTATTTTTGAGACAGAGCCTCAAGCTGTCGCCCTAGATGGAGTGCTATGGCATCACAGCTCACAGCAACCTCCAACTCCTGGGCTCAAGCGAGTCTCCTGCCTCTGCATCCCAAGGCGCCCGCCACAACACCTGGCTATTTTTGGGTTGTAGTTGTCATTGTTGTTTGGCAGGCCCTAGCTGGATTCGAACCCACCAGCTCTGGTGTATATGACTGATGCCTTAGCGGCTTGAGCTACAGGTGCAGAGCCTGAAAAGCACTATTGTCAGGATGACTTTTCTTTTGCATTTCAGCCAAAGTGTTAAACCTTTTTATAGTAATTCTTATATATTTTAATATACCCTTCTATAGAGACTTACTGAAAACTGCTTCTTTTTTTTAATTGCAGTTTGGCCAGGGCTGGGTTTGAACCCATCATGCTCGGTGTATGGGGCTGGTGCCCTACTCACTGAGCCACAGGCATTGCCCAACAGCTTCGCATTTTGTGTGTGTGTGTGTGTGTGTGTGTGTGTTTGTGGAGACAGAGTCTCACTTTATCACCCCTCCGTAGAGTGCCGTGGCATCATGCAACTCACAGCAACCTCTAACTCCTGGGCTTAGACAATTCTCCTGCCTCAGCCACTCGAGTAGCTGGGACTACCGGCGCCTACCACAACCTGGCTATTTTTCTGTTTTGCAGTTCGGCGAGGCCGGGCTTGAACCCACCACCTTTGGTATATGGGGCTTGATGAGCCACGGACGCTGCCCAACAGCTTCACATTTTAAGTTTTCGTGTTCCTCCTAGTGCCAACAAAATGCAGTATTACTATTATATTTTATTTTTTACAGGTTCATAGGAACCTCAAACTCTTGGGCTCAAGTGATCCTCTTGCCTCAGCCTCCTGAGTAGCTGGGAGTACAGGTGCCTGCCACCATGCCAAACTAGTTTTTCTATTTTTAATAGAGATGGGGTCTCTCTCTTGCTCAGGCTGATCTCTAACTCCCAAGCTGCTACAATCCACCTGCCTCAGCCTTCCAGAATACTGAGATTATAGGCATGAGCCACCACTGCCTCTGACCTTGGCTGGGGACTCAGTTTTAAGGTATTTCTGGGGTTCCTTTGGCCAAGAGGGTCCATTCAGTTAGCAGAGGGCTTGGCATTTTATTTTTAGTTCCCAGGGTAATGGCAGAATAATAGGAAACCAAGGAATATACTAGACTTCTGGTCTAGGAAGCTGTTTACTATCACATATTGCTCTTGGTAAAGCTTAACTGTCAGTGGTTCTGATTAACTCACGAGGTGTGGTGACTACAAAAGAAATAGAGATTGAGCTAAGCCTCCTTAAATCCAGGCCAAAGATTATGACAGCAATAAGCCACTTATTGATTGGGCCCTTTAGAAATTTAACAGCGGGAAGGATAAGAAATGTGTGCTTATTTGTACCCAGGGCTCGTGCACATAAGTGTGATTGCAGCAAAGGAAGGAGAAAGGGATGTCCCTGGAGAGATCTGCAAAGGCGAATGAAAGAATATGGATTGGGGGGTGGGAGCTCCCACTTAATGAGCACAATGTAGGGGCATATGACACATCTCCTGGGGCCAGACACAATACCAGAGGGGCCTTACCTAACAAATGCAAATGCTGCAACTAGTTGTTGGTACTCTCATGTTAATCTGCAATTTTAAAAAACGGTAGGGGGTGGGGCAGCGCCTTACAGGAGTAGGGCACCGGCCCCACATGCCAAAGGTAGCGGGTTCAAACCCAGCCCCAGCCAAAAACTGCACACACACACAAAAAAAAGTAGGGTGGGCTTGGCACTTGTGGCTCAAGCAGCTAAGGCGCCAGCCACATATACCTGAGTTGCTGGGTTCAAATCCAGCCCGGGCCTGCCAATGACAGCTACAACCAAAAAATAGCCAGGTGTTGTGGCGGGCGCCTGTAGTCCCAGCTACTTGGGAGGTGGAGGCAGGAGAATCACTTGAGCCCAAGAGTTGGAGGTTGCTGTGAGCTGTGATGCCACAGCACTCTACCCAGGGTGACAGCTTGAGCCTCTGTCTCAAAAAAAAAAAAAAAAAAAAAAAAGGTGGGGTGTCACTAAATCAGTGAGAGTTGGGGCCTGGAGGGCAGAGCCTGGACCAACCATGTGGGTCTCCTATCTGCTGGCTGTAGTGCTGTTCAAGTGGCTCTAGGCTATTTGGGTTACCAGGTATCTATGTAAAAGAAAAAAATATCATTTTGCTATAAGGACACTTGCACTCAGATGTTTTCTTTCCTTTTCTTTTTTTTGAGACAGAGCCTCAAGCTGTCACCCTGGATAGAGTGCTATGATATCACAGCTCACAGCAACCTCCAATTCCTGGGTTCAAGCGAGTCTCCTGCCTCTGCCTCCCAAGTAGCTGGGACTACAGACGCCCGCCACAACGCCTGGCCATTTTTTGGTTGCAGCTGTCATTGTTGTTTGGCTGGCCCAGGCTGGATTCGAACCTGCCAGCTCAGGTGTACGTGGCTAGCGCCTTAGCCCATTGAGCCACAGGTGCTGAGCCAGCACTCAGATGTTTATAGCAGCTCAAGTCACAACTGCAAAGATGTGGAAACAACCCAAGTGCCCATCAACCCATGAGTGGATTGATAAACTGGTATATGTGTACACTATAGTATACTACTCAGACAGAAACAAAATATGGAGACTTTGCATCTTTTGTATTTACCTGCACGGATTTGGAGAACATTCTCCTAAGTGAAGTATCTCAAGAATGGACAAGAAGGTGGTGCTGGTAGCTCAGAGAGTGGGGGGCTTGCCACATACGCTGTGGCTGGTGGGTTTGAACCCAGCCTGGGCCAGCTAAAACAACAATGACAACTGCAACAAAAAATAGCCTACTGTTGTGGCAGGCGCCTATAGTCACAGCTACGTGGGAGGCCGAGGCAAGAGAATCTCTTAAGCCCAAGAGTTTGAGATTGCTGTGAGCTATGATGCCATGGTACTCTACCAAGTGAGCCCTGTCTCAAAAAAAAAATCAAAAAAAGAATATCTCATTTAGCTGTAACTGAATCTCCATGCTTCACTAAATCCCTAGCAAATGCATCTTTTTAGAGTGATTTTTTTGAGTAAATAGCATAACATTATATTACTTCAATGCTATCTTGAATTTTTAGTTTCCCATATTTTTTGTTTGTTTGTTTTGTTTTGTTTGAGACAGAGTCTCACTTTGTTCCCCAGGCTAAAGTGCTGTGGCCCCTGCCTAACTCACAGCAACTTCAAACTTCTGGGTTCAAGTGATCCTCTCCTCTCAGCCTTCAGAGTAGCTGGGACTACAGGTGCCCACCACGTGTAGTCCAATAACCTGCTGGTACAGTGGTCTCATTTCACCACGATGGCCAGCTGACTTTTTTTTTTTTTTTTTGCAGTTTTTGGCTGGGGCTGGGGTTTGAACCTACCACCTCCGGTATATGGGGCTGGCGCCCTACTCCTTTGAGTCATAGGTGCCGCCCGCCAGCTCATTTTTCTATTTTTAGTAGAGGCAGAGTCTCCCTCTTGCTCAGGCTGGTCTGGAACTCCTGAGCTCAAGGGATCCTCCCTCCTTGGCCCCCCAGAGTGCTGGGATTACAGGCGTCAGCCACTGTGCCTGGCCCCCCCATGTATTTTAAAAGTTGTTTTTGGGCTCGGTGCCTGTGGCTCAACGGCCTACAGCGCCAGCCACGTACACCTGAGCTGGCAGGTTCGAATCCAGCCCGGGCCTGCCAAACAACAATGCTGGCTGCAACCAAAAAAAATGGCCGGGTGTTGTGGCGGGCGCCTGTAGTTCCAGCTACTTGGGAGGCAGAGGCAGGAGACTCGCTTGAGCCCAGGAATTGGGAGGTTGCTGTGAACTGTGATGCCACTGCACTCTATCCAGGGTGACAGCTTGAGGCTCTGTCTTAAAAAAAAAAGTTGTTTTTGTTTTTTTCTTTTTTTTTGGCTCATGAGTCCATCCTTGGTGTTGATATTTAGGGACTTAGTAACAGATTTTTTAAATCAATATAATACAGTGAAAATACTTACAGTTAAATCTGTACATTACATAGAACATACCTACTATATTTTTGTTTGAACCTTTTCCCATGGTGACAAGAAATAGGTACACATTCTATGTGCATTCCTTTTTGTTGCAGTTGTCCACAACGCCCGTCTATTTTTATTGTTGTTGTTGTTATTGCAGTTGTCATTGTCATGTTAGCTGGCTTGGGCTGGGTTCAAACTCCCCTCAGTGTATGTGGCCGGTGCCACCCATTTCCTGAATTTAAATTCTGGTTCCATCATTCACCACCATTGTGGCCTTGGGCATTTTTCTTTTCTCTTTTCTTGTTTTTTGATTTTCTTTTCAACTGGGTCTTACTCTGTGGCCCAGGCTATACTGCTGTGGCATCATCATAGCTCACAATAACCTCAAACTCCTGGGCTCAAGTGATCCTCCTTTCTTAGCCTCCTGAGTAGCTGGGATTCTAGGCAACTGCCACCATGCCTGGCTAGTTTTACTATTTTTAGTAGAGATGGAGTCTTCCTTTTGCTCAGGCTGGTCTTGAACTCCTGAGCTCAAAAGATCCTCCCACCTAGGTCTCCCAGAATGCTTGGATTACAAGTGTGAGCCACCACACTCTACCTATTTCACTTTTCTAATATGTCAAATGGGGGCTACCAGCACCTATGAATTATAGAAAATAAATGAGACCATGGATGTAAAGGTATATAGTTTACATTCAATGAATGAACTTTAGAAACATGTTCTAGGTTTTATTTGGTAATGTTGATACAGTTTAATAAATTATGGTTTGGGTTTATGTGAAGAACATTTTGAAGATACAAAGAGTGCAAAGAAATGTAATTAGGGTATGATTGAATTTGTTTTCTATTTTTGGTCCCATTCCACCAAGTGGCAGACACTTAATTACAGTCTGCTCTAGATTTTGCATCCTCTTCTATGAATCCCTGTACCCATTCTAGGGGCTGGCACAGTGTCAAAGTCCAGCAGCCTAGGGTGGGACCAAGGTGAGCAGTTCCTAGGCCTGCTCTGAAATGCCCATTGATCCCATCAGGTTTTGGCCCAAGTAGGCCTGGGTGGGGCTTTTGGGTCAGGGAACTCTCCTTGCTGTGTGTGTCCTGCCTCTCTGACACACGCAGGGGTTCCATGCCCGCTGTGTTCTGCTGGGAGAACCCATGTCCTCTGTGAGGCTATGTCAGGTCTGCTTAACCAGACGAGTCCTGGTGTTTCTTCTCCTCTGCTCCTCCCCTGCTCCTCCCTGCTGTGCTAGGAAGATGGAATGATCTAGATCTGTGGTCCCCAACCCCTGTCAGGAGGGGGGCTGCAGAGATCTGCCACGCCCTGGGAATTTTTCCTGGGAATGTGGAAAAAGTATCTTCCATGAAATTTAGGCACTGGGCTGCATAGCAGGTGGTGAGAAGGTGCTGGTGCAGGGCAGCAGCTTCATCTGTATTTACAGCCACTCCCATTGCTTGCATGGCCTAAGCTCCGCCTACCTGTTTCCCCATCCCCGGAAAAACTCTTCCATGTTAGTGGTGCCTGTGGCTCAGTTAGTAGGGCACCGGCCCGATATACTGAGGGTGGTGGGTTCAAACCCAGCCCCTGCTGAACTGCAACAAAAAAAATAGCCAGGCGTTGTGGCAGGTGCCTGTAGTCCCAGCTACTGGGAGGCTGAGGCAAGAGAATCGTCTAAGTCCAGGAGCTGGAGGTTGCTGTGAGCTGTGAAACCATGGCACTCTACCAAGGGTGACAAAGTGAGACTCTGTCTCTAAAAACAAAACCAAAAACAAACAATAAACTGTCTTCCATGAAACTGGTCTCTGGTGCCAAAAAGGTTGAAGGCCAATGCTCTAGTTATCTTGAGGCTTTCTCAGGTTCTACAGGAATGGGTTGAGGCCCACCTTGTGCATAAATCCCCCAAACTGTCTCAGGTTTTCATCATTCTTCCTCATCTTACTCTTTCCCTTTCTTTTTTTTTTTGCAGTTTTGGCCAGGGCCGGGTTTGAACCTGCCACCTCCTGTATATGGGTCAGTGCCCTACTCCTTTGAGCCACAGGTGTTGCCCTCTCTTTCCCTTTCTTCCACTCTCCCACTGCAATTCAGCACATGGAGCTCTCCTTAGGAAGCTAATATTCAAGGTTCCCTCTCTTGCCCTTCAGATTTTCCTTCCCTCTTTCCCTCCCTTCCCTCCCTTTGTCTCACTTTGTCGCCCCTGGTAGAGTGCCGTTGCATGATAGCTCGCAGCAACCTCAAACTCTTGGGCTCAAGTGATCTTGCCTCAGTCTCCCAGGTAGCTGGAACTA
>CAUYON010185821.1:0-18377 GCA_963573935.1 Arctocebus calabarensis
CCCGGCCTCGGCCGAACTGCAAAAACAAAAAAATAGCCGGGCGCTGTGGCGGGCGCCTGTAGTCCCAGCTACTAGGGAGGCTGAGGCAGGAGAATCGCTTAAGCCCAAGAGCTGGAGGTTGCTGTGAGCAGTGTGACGCCATGGCACTCTACCCAGGGCGATAAAGTGAGACTCTGTCTCTACAAAAAAAAAAAAAATGGTGATAGTGAGAAGTCTACTCCAGGTAGAAATTACAAAGACAGGGATACGAAAGCTAGTGTGAACTAACCTGTTAAGTTTTGTTGGAGCTTAAAGTGTAAGTTCAGTTAGAGAATGTGGCATTTGTATTTGAAGATGGAAAGATACTGAAGATCTTAAGAAAGAATTGCCATAGTCAGATTTGATTTTTAAATAAATTTTTCATGTTGTTTTGTGTCAGATGGATTTGGGAGGGAACTAATACCTGCTGCAGTTCAGATAAAAAAAATAATCATGATCTTAGTTCAAGAAATCGGTAAGTTCATGGGGACAAATGTGAGAAGTACTTGGGAGGTAAAATAAATAAGTAAGACTTGTTGACTTAATAGATACAGGAGATGAGGCAGAAAGGGAATGACTTCTAGGTTGATGACATTGGGTATATGGTAAATGGAGGTGTCATAGACTCTGTTAGTGCAAGTGAGACAGATGGCTGTTTTATGAGAGAACACGATGAGTTCAGTTTTGGACATGTCTTAAGGTACTAGTGGGATATATTAATTTAAAGTTTAGAGGAGGAGATTATGTTATGTATTAGCTGAGAGAGACATCAGTATTTAGAGGATAAATGGAATTATTAGAATAAATATGTTGATGTACAGGAATACCTAAGACTGGATAATTATAAAGAGAAAAGGCTTATTGAGTTTATAGTTGAAAAGACTGTGCAAGAAACATGGTGCCCTCGTCTGTTTCTCATGAGGGCTCCAGGATGCCTGATGGCAGAAAGCAAAGGGCAGCCTTTTGTGCAGAGTATGTAGCCAGAGAGGGAAAGCAAGAGAGAGGGGAGAGAGGTAGTAGGCTTTAAACAACCAGCTCTCAGAGGAACTAACAGAGCAAGGCTCACCAGTATGCATGCCAGAACAGCACCAAGTTATTCATGAGAGGTCCACCCCATGACCCAAATGCCTCCCATTAGGCCCCACCTCCAACATTGGGGATCGAAATCCAAACTATAGCAGATGTGATCAGCTGGGAAGGAGTATAGCGAGAAAAATAGACAATTTGGTAACATAAGAGTTCTGAGGAACACCAGCACTTGTATGGGGAGTTGGTAGTGGAAGAGAGGCCAAAGAAGGACCCATAAAGGTGATTAGGGAGAGCCTCCAGAGGGGAAGCCAAGAAAGGAATTAGGGAGAGGCAAAAGCAACGTCAAATGGGGGGGGGGGTATGGTGGGGATGCTCAGTATAATATTAATAAAGGAAAAATATCCATTAGATTAAGCAACTAAGTTGTAAATTCCAAACCTGGTTAAACATAATTTCAATAATATGATAGAGATGAAAACCTGATTTTTGATGGTATAAATCTGAGATTAAGGAGTTAGGAGAGTGAGTATAAATTACTTTTGAAATTTAAGCATGACAAAGACTTGGTAGACACTGACTGGGAGCATTGGTCTAGGGAGTGTTTGTGAGAGAAATCTGGGTGTGTTTAAAGGCTGGGGCAAAGGGACTTATAGAGAGGGAGTTATTTAAGGATATTGGATGAGAGGTAACTGAGGAATAAATAAGGTATTGTTGTCACTGATGCAGTGAGGGAGGATGAATTTGAACTTATCCATTGAAGCTTGAAGAAAGGAGGCAATTATATATGTGCATATGTGTGTGTGTATACATACACATATAATTTAAAAATACAATTTTATAGGTAAGGGGATAGAAAATCAAGATCAATCATCCCTGAAAAATCTCACATTTCTGGATAAAGTTGGAGAGAGTAATATCTGAATCAGGCAAGCAGAGAGCGAGAACTTAGGGGAGAATATTAAAGGTTTTAGGTGGTTATTGAGGGGAATATTTGAGATTAAGGACCTCATTCACATAAGATTGACAAAATAATTCTGAGTGTATACCATAATGGACGTCAGTAAGTGCTAACTCTACCTATGAGCCCCCCCCCCCCCATAATGGAAGTTGGAACCCAGAAATTTGTAGCAGCACTAATCTCTGGAGGTTTGTGATTTTACTCAAACAGTACTTAGAAGCAAAGGAGTGAAAAAATCAGATTGTAATATTGATCTAGAATTGGACTTTTTGGGGACTGGCTATCTCACAAATTGAGGAGTGAAAGGAAATGAAGAATGTGGTTGAAAAATAGATAAGGTTAGTTAGTTCATATCCATGTATGAGTTTCAGGAGGAGAGGCTAGGTATATGCTAAATAAACTAGAATAAAATCAAGGTCTGTGACATTACAGAGTAGTAATGAGATCATGAACTAGGAAGACAGTAAGTTGTCACAAAGTAGGATAGTTGGAAATATTTGGCTGGAACCATAAGGTCCTATATATGTGATTCAAATATAGAATGAGTCCAGGAATTAAGATGATATATATGTGAGGTTATGCTCTTAATTCTTTATGTATTTTGTATTTCCCAGGAAATTGGCAGAAATTGGGATTGAGAGAAAGACTAAATCAGGTCTCAAGTCTTCAGGGAATGAGGTAGGGATTTATAGATAATAGCAACAAAGAGTAGAGGGTAAAATAAACAAATGGCATACTCTCACAAAAAGCTTCTACATGAGGGAGAGAATAATATCAGTGAACAACCAGGAGAAGGTCAACCTTCTCTGCTCACCCAGTGGAATAGGCCTTACTGACATCTTTGAAGTGAGAATCAAATTTCAATTAAGACTTAAAAATACAGGAACTATTATGGGAGAAAGCTTAGGCCTGGAACTGAGGTTCTAGAAGATTAGAAAAATGTGGAGAGAGAAGTTATTTGTGGTAGGAACAGAGGCTGAAAGCAGAGAGGTTAGATCCTTTTATCATCTGACCAAAGCTTACAAGGATGAGACCTCAATAAATATTTGCACACATCATTGAGAAGACCATGTGGTTTCTGGCTCTGTCTTAGCAAGGCAGTGTGGGCTACTATAAAATTTATAGAGGGGCTGGTTAGGGCCCTGTACTGGTTGAGGCAGAGGCTAAGGCCATGGATCAGGTGGCCCTGGAACATCAGTGGATGTGTGGAGGTAGGCTATGGCTCTGTCCTCTGTGTAACATAAGGTCCTTGGTAATGTAGAAGACGAGGGATTCCTTTTTATGTTGATAGAAGAGTTCTGTTGAGGTGTTGAAGTGAGCGTGTGTATATGTTAGAAAGCATTTATTTTTCTATTTATTTAATAAGTATTTTAGAACACATGTGTCATAAAACTTGGATACATCAATGAATAAAATAGACGAAAATCCCCACCTTTGTGGAACATACATTGTAGTGAAAGGAGTGTAAAAGGAAATAGGCATGAAAAGTAAGTAAATTATTTAATGTGTTAGAAGAGAAGCAGCATGGAAAGATAAATATAACCAGGACAGGGAGTACTGGGAAAGGCTGCAATTTCAAATGTAGTGGTCAGCATAGGCCTGATTGAGAAAGTGAAATGTGAGTAAACATTTGAAGGAGAGGGAGTGAACCACATGGCTGTGGGAAGGAGTTCCAGGCAGAAGGAACAATGAGTGGGGAGGCTGCAAGGTGGGAGTGTGCCTGCCATGATTAAGGAATAATGATCTCATGTTTCTGGAATGGATGACAGGAGTAGTAGGAGGAGGTGTGAGAGGATCAGCAACAGAATGCATCTAATGGAGGGCTTTGTTAAACTCGGGCTTATTATCAATAATATGTAATAGATTTATGTTATTAAATGTATTGTTTTAATTATTGAAACCTTCCATGTTAAAGTGTAATAGTAAGTTTTTTAAAGTGTAAGACTTAATTTATATCAGTCCTTTTATGTTTGAGGAATAACTTTTTAAAAGTTCTCTATACTTAAAGTAGTAGTTTTCAATTCTTTACAGAATGATTTGGAACAAGTACTACGTCAAATTGGTGATAAAGACCAAAAGATCCAGAACCTTGAAGCCTTATTACAGAAGAGTAAAGAAAATATTTCATTACTGGAAAAAGAAAGAGAAGATCTTTATGCAAAAATTCAGGCTGGTGAAGGAGAGACGGCTGTTCTTAATCAGTTACAAGAAAAAAACCATACATTACAGGAACAAGTAAGCTTGTAAAATACATTTCTAAAATTTCCTTCTATCTTACTAAATCTTACTAAATGTTTTACCTTAAATGATTCTTTTTTCTTCCTCTTTTTAGCACATTTTAAGTGTTATATATTTTTGATACATAACATCTCATTTACCTTAAGGGGTGGGTTGCTATCATAGTAAAAGTTATTTGATGTGATTTAAACAAAGGAAATTCTCAGCTCATGTCCATGGTTATAAATTATTACCTGTGTGACTACAGGTAAATAATTTCACCTCATTAGCTTAGTGGAAAAATAGAGATGTTATTAAGCATGCATACTTGCCTCATGGCTTTTTCTGACATTTAAAAAAGAATCAATAACAAAATACATTCCAAAATAAAAGGTACTTATCCAATGTTAGTTGTTAGTGTGTACTGATTAATATACAGACTTAGCAGTTTCTTATTTTTGATAATGTGTGTCTTTGGATAATATGTAGCTAATAATTTTGGTAAGCTTATTCAAACATTCATATGTCATTTAAGAGAAACTTATAAAATTTAGATTAATATAGCTTCCAACAGAAAGGAATTCACAGTTGTACTTTTGGAAGAATTGTCTAATAAGCAGTTCATTACCTAAATAAGAAAGTATTTAAAACAAAGTATCAGAAAGCCATGTTATTTTTCTAATTTGGGAATGAGAATTTAACAGATTTTTCTCCCAATTTAAAAATTATTTTTGAAAAATATTCTTCTTCTTCTTCTCCTCCTCCTCCTCCTCCTTCTTCTTCTTCTTCTTCTTTTTTTTTTTTTTAAAGAAACTGGGACTTGCTTTGTTGCCTTATTTCCCGGGCTGTAGTGCAGTGGTAGGATCATAGCCTACTGCACCTTTGAACACCTGGGCTTAAGCAATCCTTCTACCTCAGCCTCCTGAGTACCTGGGACTACATGCCACCATGCATAGCTAATTATTTTATTTTATTTTTTGTAGCAATGGGGTCTCACTCTGTTGCCTTGGTTGATCTTGAGTTCCTGGCCTCAGGTGATCCTTACACCTTGGCCTCCCAAAGTTCTAGGATTGCAGATATGAGCCACTATGCCTGGCCTGAAGCATTCTTTAGGCTAGTTTTTGGTTATACACAACTTGACATTACTTACTACACACATATATTCAGGAAGGCATGTATTTTTTTCAAAAAGAATAAAGTAAGTCTACATACTTCTACTTTTGGCCATGTTGGAGTAACTCATATCTATTAGCTTTTCTACCATTAACAATTAGAAAAGTGGGGAAAATGTATACAAACCACCATTTTCAAAAGTTGGACAATAGACAGTACAGGACTGTGATTACTGAAAGAAGAAAAGCAAGTGAGGTGAACTCTTTGACCACTCTTAACTTTTGACCAGAGACATTTTGCAGACTGTGGTGCAGACTGGGAGAATCCAAGGAAAGCATAGTGACCTTACTGATGTGTGAGAGGTTGGATTTGAGTGAGAAACTGAAGTTCAGGGAGGTTATGGTAGTTCACGTTTTCAGGACAGACTATCAGAGAGAAAGGAGTAATAAAGAGAAAAAGCTCTAGAAATCTGTGTAGGGATCCAATTGAGGCTTTGGTTGAATGCTGAGCTTTGCATTTATAAAGTTGGATTCCTTGAGGCCAGGCAATGAACCATATCTGGGAGCTGCAGGTTGAACAGTTACAGAGCTCGCACAGGCCTGGGAGATGTGCACGCTCCAGCCAGTCCAAGGAAAGATGTGGTTGAATCCTTGGGCATTCAATAGAAACCCAAGCTACCATGTACCTGACCTAGTGAAGTATTAAAAGCAAGCCTCAAAAGGATCCATTTGAACTACAAACATGAAACTACCAGCTGGGACAAAACTCAACATCATTCTTTAAAAGAAGACAACAAAATCTAGATGGTGATTGGCTGAGGCAGAGATAGAGTGGGGAAATGACTGCAAAGATGCATAAGAAAACCTTTTGTGATAATGGAAATGTTCTCTCTTGATTACAGTTACGGTTATTTAAATGAATATTTATCAGTATTCTTAAATTGGATAAATTTTATTTTATGTAAATTATAGCTCAATAGAGATGATTTTAAAAATAATGCGTCTTTAATTCTTATGGTTTGAGGTATATGATGTATATGTTTACTTATTTTTGGTTGCAGCCTTCATTGTTGTTTGGCAGGCCCAGGCTGGATTCAAACCTACCAGCCCAGATTATGTGGCTGGTGCCTTAGCCGCTTGAGCCATGGACGCCGAGCCCTGGTTACTTATTTTTGGAAAGATGTACATACTTGAAAAAATTGGGGATAACCTATCATACAGCAGTTCAGTATTCTCATGGTTCTTAAACTGGGGTTTCTTAGTTTTCATTATATTATGTGAACTTCATAATTAGAGTCTTGCTTTGCATAACAGGTTACACAGCTAACAGAGAAGCTGAAGAATCAATCAGAAAGCCATAAACAAGCCCAAGAGAATTTGCATGATCAGGTACAAGAGCAGAAGGCACATCTTAGAGCCGCACAAGACCATGTCCTTTCCCTAGAAACCAGTGTCAATGAATTAAAAAGTCAATTAAATGAAAGCAAGGAGAAGGTCTCCCAACTTGACATACAGGTAATATCGAATTATGCTGTTTATTAAGTTTATATGTATCATGAACCACTTTTAGGCTCTGAAATAAATATTAAATTCTACTTCTTTCTCTCTTTTTTTCCTTGCATATTAATAGGAAAAAACTAAGAATGCAAATTAGATAAAAGCTGTGTCTAGACTATTGAACTTTCCTTTTTATATAGTCTCAGCAAGCTACACCTTCTGAAACCAATGAATCTTTTAGCTTTTCTTTGTTTTGAACAAATCCTTTTTATTATTTTTAAAGTCCAAATTTGATATTGTAGCATTAGATTTCTGTGTAAAATATTTTTGACTTTGGTTTTTTAAAATCTTCCTTTAAAGGCTTGATTTTTAAAAAAACGATACCCTTTTAGGTAGCGTTATATATTTCAATGTATATCCTTTAAGAAATCTATGTAGCATTTTTGGACAATGAGTCAATGACAGGTGGGAAGTAAGACATGTTTCTTTCTCTCATCATTGATTTCTTATTTTGTGCTATAGAAGTGAAATTTATAAAAATATCTCTAAGGTTTGATTTTATTATAGGAGAATGATTCTGCTGGAAATAAGAACTATAATAATATAAATTATTAGAACTTGGAGAGAATGCATATTTTCTTCAGTTTTCTAAATGTAATTATTTGTTAGATGTGTTATATGATAACCCAATATGTGGATGTCCAATTTAATTAGGGGATGGAAGATGGAATCGGAGGAGGGAGCATAAATGAACAGATATATTAGGATACTTTGTTATTCTTTTTGCCTTGTAGGATTCTTCCCTTTACAAAACATTGTAAAAAAGATTTACAAAAGACTGCTACTGCTCTTCATTTCAGAACTAGTTCTTGTAATAAAATTCCCCAATTTTTCTTACCTGTACAATAACCTCCTTGCCATTAATCTTTAAAAATGTTACCTGTTGTTATTTGTTTGAGGCTTTTTCCCCTAAGACTCCTTTAACTTCTTTTTAAAACTAGTATTAGTTCATAAAATAGACTGTTTTATTTTAAGAATTAGGTCTCAGATTAAAAATGTAGTGCTTTAAGTTCCTTTAAAAGCTGCGTCAACTAAAAATGCTTTAGCCAAAGGGATAGGCTGTAGCCTTTTAAAAATATACAAAACAAATGCAGTTACGGTAATTTTTTTTCCCTAGAGTATCCCTTTAACTATACATGTGTGATTTTTAAGCTGTTTCTGAATTTTGAGTTCTGTAACACCCTTTGAGTCCTACCTGCAAGATGCTTCCTGGTAAGCATGATCAAGGGCAGCATCAGGCTAAACGTCCATGCAGGTGTTGGGCAGCGCTTCATGAGAGGGCTCTTTACTGTCCTTTAAGGGCCTTGTTACAGAAATTGCAAAGATTGTTAGCCCTGTAGCAATAGGTATTTAGTCTGAATTTATTGTATATAAAGGGCCAGTAGAGGGGCTGGCTGTATGAATGGCCACATTTTTTTCTGTCATAAACATTTCTGAAACTAGGTAAACCAGTGAAGTTATTAGTTGTTACTAATCCCCCCAAATTTTCTTTAGGTGTTGCATGACTTTGGAAGATATATCACCTTAGTTGAATCATACCATATTGAAAGATCGAAGTGATTCTCTTGTGTTAAAATATTTTACTAATTTTTGGTTCCTTAGATAGGTGAAATGCCATATGTAAATGAAGCTAACTTCTGCAAAAATATATTCTTCATAGTTTGTTATACCTTCATTAGTTAGTATAGACTTACTGTGTATGGTTTAAAGTGCACATATCATTAGTCTTTTAATTGAATGTAGATGTATGTGCACTTTGATATAACTATTGTTTCTGTGAATAATTACGTGGTTATAAGATAGAATTCTTTGAGCTATTTCTTTCTGTTTAAAATATCCTTATAATTTAAATCTTAGATTTCTTATGTTCATTGATCCTGTCTTCAGCCAGCTAAAAGAATATCACTCCCCTTTTTTATCCTTGTTTCGAAATACATTAATTTTAAGTATTTTTTTTTACTTTTTGTTTTTCTTATTAGATGAAAGTTGTACTAAAGTTATTCAAATATTTAAAACTGTTACTTTTTATAACAAGTCAGACCTTGTGCTTGTTTGATATTATTGAAAGTGTGTTTATTATTGAAAGCCTTGAATTTTTAGTATGCAATTTCTTGAGTTTTTGTGAATATCCCAAGTAAAATCCTTTAAGGAAGAAGTTATTAGGGAATACTGAATTTCATAAAGTATTACAGTTGTCTGGCTCTTTTGGGTCCTTGAATTCTTTGGATTCATCTTTTTTTTTTTTTGCATAGTTATTTACTTTCTCAGAACAGAGGCAGACTTCAATCCTATGTATTCACTTCTGGAAAAATACAGTGGCCCTTCTCAGTAAAAATGTATACTTTTTCTTTCTTAGCAAAAGGATATTAAAATATTTTGGTGTCATAGAGAGACAACATCTCTTCATTGTTTATTCAGACATTATTAGACGTCTTCTGTCCTACTTATTCCTATTTTGGGGATTTTCACACATGTATTTTTCAATATATAGATTTTTTTTTTTTTTGGCTGATAGATTTTATCTTAAAATAGTTCAGTGACAAAAGCAGTGTGCATTCAAGCAAGGGGAGCTCAAGAATGAAATATGAATTAAATAATTTATAATTTTTATTACAGATTAAAGCCAAAACTGAGTTATTGCTGTCAGCAGAAGCTGCAAAAACTGCTCAAAGAGCTGATCTTCAGAATCACTTGGACACAGCTCAAAATGCATTACAAGATAAACAGCAGGTAGGGAACCTGATTGGATTTCATACCATAACCTAATACTTGGGTGGATAAATTGCAAATGTATAAAAATGATATCTAGTTTTCTATAATCTTGTGACACAGTTGCTTATCCCCCTTAAATCCTTCATGAATTCAGAACCAGCTGAGTAGTAGATGCAGAGGTCAGACAGGTGGAGGTAAAATAGAGTATCATCTTTGGTTTGGATAAGCTCAGCTGGTGTGTAGTGGTGGTTGGGCTTCCTCATATTGTACTTTTCCCCTCACCGAGACCTAGGAGTGGAGCTGAAACACTACTCCTAATTGCTGAATTGTTGCCTTCTCCCTAAAGTACAGTGATGAGGCAAATGAGACAGATCTGTATATTTGATTTTGATGGGTAGGCTGGGCCATGACCCAAATGTACTTGGGGCATGCACCTGGAAGCAGGAAAAAGCACTGTGTATTCCATCTCCATTAAAATAGCTACCCCTTTTCTTGGAGATAAGAAGAAGCAACAGGCTGGAAGGAATACAGAAGCTTCCTACTTTAGCATAAAGGTCAAAATGCTTATAGATGTTTCTTACCTTTATTAGGTAGGAATTTTTGAAACTTACTTGTTATTCAAGGATTAATACTAGTTATTGGTCCATTTTTTAAAAACAATGAAGGAGTATATCAAGTTAAAAAAAAAATCTTTTTTATATTTACCCAGTCCCATTTTATCCCAGTCCCATTTTTCCCTTAGTTTGCTTTCCAATTTGAGTATATCCTTCCAGACCTCTGTAAGCATTGAACAAACATACATATGCACACAGTTATATATATATGTACACACACACTGATATTTTTCTTTTATGCACATAGTATCACACTGTATATGTAGTCCTGCAACTTGTTTTTTTACTTACAGTATTGCCAAACACATCTGGAAAGTGTTTTCAAAGCCCAAGAGCAGAGTCAGAAATTATGATGGAAAAAATATTTGTAAGAATAACCATATAAAAATGTAAAATTTATCTGTCAAAATATTAACATATTTTAAAATAAATAGCAAAAGGATAAAACATTTTCTGGGATATATATGATGAAGGTTTAATGTCCTTGTTATTTAAAACACTTTTACGTAAGGAATAACTAAACACATGAAAAAGATCAAAACTATATTAGGAAATGTTCAAGTTTATTAATAATCGCTAATTAAGCAATAATGGGATACATTTGCCTTTATCACATTTCAGATATTAGAAATTAGTTTGTGTGTGTGTGTGTATATATTTAAATAGAAGAAAGATTAGACAAGGTATAGAATAAAAAGCCACTTTAAGACATTAGTGGTGGCATACATTAATTCACTCTCTTGGGTGGGTATGGGAAGGGAGCTGTTTGGCAATATATTTTAAGAACTGTAGAATTTTTCGTATTTTTTAGGTCACTTAAGTCGTTTATCCTAGCGAATAAGCTTTAAAGATTTTGTTTGCATCTTTGTTAATAAATGCAGGTAATTTAATAGCAATCTAAAAATCTAAAGCAAGAGATGTGGCTTAAAAATAAGTTATATCAATAAAGTAGAAATGTATTTACTTGTGCTTGATATTTTTAAGATAATGGAAAGTTTCATGATGCATTGTTATATAAAAACAAAGGGGGTTAAAATTAAATAGTATGTAAAGTGAGATCCTGATTTTATTTTAGAAACACAAAGGAAAAATAGGAACTAATGCACAAAGACTGAAAGGAAGGTTGTTGAAACATTAACAGTGATTAGTTAGAAGCAGTGGATTAACAAGTATTCTTTTTTCTTTCTGTGCAAATGGATATTCAGATGAATTTAACAATAGATGTAGTCACTAATTTTTTTAAAAGATTATTCTTAAAAATTATCTTGAACATGGAAAACATTTAATTATGATATGAAAGTATTATTTTACTATTAGCATAGTTAATAGACTCTTTTATCTTTCGGCTTCTAAAATAATTCTTCCTAAAAAAATATTGAAATTCATTAAACTTTTATGCATATAAACTTAGTACTGCAGACAATGCAAAGTCAGATCCTTTATATTGGTAGGTAAATACAGCTTCTGATATATTATTAGATGTATCTGAGATCTTACTCCAGATCTTTATCTAATAAAGTTAGAGTTTTCAGTTTTACTTCAACTGAACATGTGGGTACCATGATATAATAAGCCTTACCAAAGTTTTCTTTGATTGTATTTTTGTATAGGAGTTAAATAAGATTACTACTCAGTTGGATCAGGTCACTACAAAGTTACAAGACAAGCAAGAACATTGCAGTCAGCTAGAAAGTCATCTTAAGGAATATAAAGAGAAACATCTGTCTTTAGAACAGAAAACTGAAAAGCTAGAAGGTCAAATTAAGGTTTGTATAAAAGAAGTCAAATGTTTTCTGTTGTTGTAGTATGGAATCTGATGATCTTCATGGAGTCAAAGATTTTTAATTAACAAAGAAAGGGGGTAGTGCCTGTGGCTCAAAGGAGTAGGGCACTGGCTCCATATGCCAGTGGTGGTGGGTTCAAACCCAGCCCCGGCCAAAAACTGCAAAAAACTGCAAAAAACAAAGAAAGGTAAAGTTGTATAACATTTTTAAAAATTACTTGTAATATTTTATGTCTTCATTTTTAATTCTATCTTTATTTAATGTCTTCATTGGTGGATAGCTATTATAAAGGACGTTTAAATATATACTGATTCCATTGTAATGCATGGCTATTTCCAAAAGTCAGGCAACCAGAGATCTAATCTATAATTATAAGGAAGTTAGCAATGTTTTGTTGTTGTGTAATCTCTCTGTCCCATCATTCTTCCATCTCCTTATTCTAATATCACATTTTAGATATGTAGACTTTTTCCTTTTTAAAACTTCATATTTTTTACCCTTGGATTTTGCTTCTACTTTAATAATAAACATATTGAGGCCATGGTAAACTGTATTTTACTTTGACACAACTCCAAGTGAAAGTTTTGATTTACTAGAGATGAAATGATTAGATATATCAGAGATGGATTTGACCTGAATTTTTTTCTTCTTTGTATTAGAACTACTGTTAGTTAAACAAAAATTGCTCAAGTTCCCATATATTTCCACAGTCCAGTGAAGCATATGTGTACAATTGTAGAATCACGAGATGTGTATCTGTATGTACGTATGTGCATACTAACATAATATGAGACAAGAATTATCGTTACAATTCTGTTTATGGATATTTTTTTTCTTTTATGGCCAACCATAGTAATAATGGCAAATATCTTTAGGTATTATTAAAAAAGAACAGAAATACTATTTTACTGAGAAGTGTCTAATGAGAGCTGTATTTGAGTACCTTTTAAAAGTAGTTGTTGTTTAGATCTCTTAGTGTCTATTGTGATTATCAGCTCTTTAACATTTTGTAATTATTATTTTAGAAAGTATTTTGTATGTTTTATATAGGCATTGTTATAAACTTAAGTTAGCTATATAAAATGTCTTTCCTTTCATGAATATCTTCACTGCAGGTGTTGGGTAAGAGCTACAAGTGTGCAAAATCATTGCAACTATGTAAGAAAATGCCCTGTGTGTAGATTTTCAAACTTACATTTGATGGTTTGATTTTACCAATTTATAAAAGTACACATAATTATATGTATATGTATGAGATCATATACATATAAGTGAAGTAAAGCAGTGTCATCTTGACCAAGAGATTAAAGTAGAAAAATCAAGAGTTTAATTGCCTTTATATTCAGGGACAACAGGTGTTAAAGAGAAGGACAACATGGCAACTTCATTTTAATTTTAAAATCAATTAGTTTTAACATCAATTTTGTTAACTTTTAATATAAAGGATACTATATTTTATATGGGTATGTGGGTGAACCTGTTACTTTTTTTCAAACTTGAGTTAGTAACGTTTATTCTAGTAATAAATATTTCTTTTATTCAGAATTAATTTCAAAAGTAAATACCTACTGTCTGCCTGTTAGGTATAAAGCCTTATCTTAGGTCCTCTGAAAGATTCTAAGATCAATAACTCCTTATTCAATAAGGGTTTCAGAATGTGTTTTTTATTATAACACATATTTGTGGTTTTCTTGTGTTATGTCAACACCAATTTGAATGTAAACAAAAAATATTATAATACTTAATAACAGATTGGTAATTATTAATGCTGGTAATTATAACGCTGCTGAACTATATTTCTTTTGTAGAAACTAGAAGCTGATGCTATTGAAGTTAAAGCAAGCAAGGAGCAAGCATTGCAGGATTTGCAACAGCAAAGACAGCTGACCACAGAAGTAGAGCTTAGAGCCACAGAGTTGAGTAATCAACTTGAAATGGAAAAAGAAATGTAAGCTAAACCACTTCACTTATAAATTAAGAGGGGAAAGTTATAAAATTAAGTATTAAAATGTCCTTGCAGTTTTAATTTTGGTATCTTTTGGTGATTAAAAAGGTTTATTAAATGTTTATTTCATATTGATTTTATAAACTGCTGATATTAATGAGAAGGAAAAATAAAGCATTATCATATGGTTAAAGTTAACTTCACAAGAAAGGATTGAAAACTTAGTTTTAAAAAATTTGGGTCATTTAGTCTCCTTTCAACAATAATATGCTACACATTTCTCTGACGTGAAACAATTAGTTTGAGTTCACAAATTTGAATAAATTAATGTAAAATTTAAAAATATAGGGATGTAGGGATGTTTACATGTATTACCCCAAAGCAGTCTGGCTGTGGTCTATTAATATCACTGTCAGATTTTGGTATCAGAGTTATGCTGGTCTTAAAGAGGAACTGAGAAGTATTTCTTCCTTTTCTCCTTTCTGAGAGAGTTTGTATGAGATGGACATTATTTATTTCTTAAATGTTTGATGGAATTCACCTGTGAACCAGCTGGGCCCGGAATTCTCTCTTGGGTTGCTTCATTTGGGATTCAATTTATTTAGCAAATATAGGGTGATTTGAATGTTCTAATTTTTTTGTTGTGTTGGTTTTGATAATTTGTATCTCTCAAGGAATTTATTCATTTAATCTAAACTTGAAATTTCTTAGGATAAAATTATACTTTGGATATACTGTAGGATATGTAGTAATGTCCCCTTTTTGTTCGTAATAGTGGTAAGTTGTCTTATTTTTTCCTTGATCGGTCAAATTAGAAATTTATCAATTTTATCAGACTTTTATAAAAAGCTTTTGATTTAATTGATTTTACTTGTCAATTTTTACTTCATTTATTTCTCCGTGTATCTTTGTTTCTTCCTTCCTTAGACTTACTTTATGTTTAGTTTGTTCTTCCTGAAATAGCTTTTGAATGTGAATGCTTCCCTGTGTCTGTACTGTTAATAGTATTTGTTTTTCTCTCAGTTTCTCACCTTTTCGTTTGCAAATACTAATGTCAGATTTTTGCAGGTGATGGTTATGTGTCATTTGTCTTTTCTCCATATTTGAAATGAAATATTTCTTTTATTTGTTTACTTTACATTTTTCTGGGTTGAGTTTAAGTGTTTTAAAGTTTCAGACCTATCAAACACATGTGTCTGAAGTTCTCAAGGGAAGAGGAAAAGTTCTCTGTATGTTTGGAAATATTCTTTAGAGTACATGGAAAAATGTTTCTGGCTATTGTAGACTGGAGGATATACAATATGCAGGGTTTTCCTTGGGTATCTGTTGTGGACAAGACTGGATTAAATGAGGAGCCACTTAATTAGGTAGTTTTGATTATTTGATTTGAGAAAAATCATCTACATATCAGGTCCAATATTCTAAGACATTTTTCAGTTGTATGATTTATGAAATTAAGTTATTTTTACTTATGAACTATGTAGAAAAGTTTTAAAACTCAATAATTGTTTATGATTAATGTCATTTTCAAATTTAAAAATTTTCTTTCATATGAACAATGTTCATGATTAATTTTGAATAGTCAATTAGGATTGGTAAATTATGCATTTTTAAAAAAATTATCTTTTAAATATTTAGAGTTTCTAGTATAAAATTGGATCTACAGAAAAAATCAGAGGCCCTTGAAAATATCAAGCAAATGCTCACAAAGCAAGAGCAAGAAAATATAATTCTGAAAAAAGAAATTGAAAATTTAAGTGAACAAGCAAAGACGCAACAAAAGGAATTGAATAACAGAATTCAAACAACAGGAACAGAACTACAAAAAGTGAAGACGGAAAAAGAAACTCTAATGACAGAGCTTTCTACAGTGAAAGAGAAGTTATCAAAAGTTTCAGATTCTTTGAAAAACTCCAAAAGTGAATTTGAAAAGGAGAATCAGAAAGGAAAAGCTGCTATATTAGATTTGGTTAGTAGTTTGCATTTACTTTCTTGGGTAGAAGTGATTATTTAAAATGTACTGGTTTTTCTGCTTAATTCACTATTGGTTTTTCATACTATATTTAAATGATTTAAAATAGTTCTCATGAGGAAAGGAATTGCTCATGATAGCTCAAGATAATGGGTTGTGTGTGTGTATCTGTGTGTCTCCAAGGATATTTTCAGGTGAATACAGCAGTCTTTCTCTGTTGCTGATATCATGCTAGAATTGGCAAAGACTGCAGCATGTTTGTTCTTGGGGACATTTCCACAGAGAATGCAAATACTAGTTGAAATGTTATTCACTTTCCTGAAAAACACAAACAAAAAGACCAGAAAAATCTTATTGACTCTTTTTACTCTGGATACTGTGAACTCTCTTATTCTTTATTGAATATTTAAAACTCCAGGTAATATTGTGTTTAGACATACCATAAAATTTATTTAAATTGTAAAGAAGAAACAGAGTCTCAGGAAATGCTTAAAGAGGAATGGGGCCTCAGAAATATTTAACCCAGATTAACACACAGTAGCAACAAAAATAAAACTCTATTCTCAATACGAGGGTCAATGAAAGTGTTTAGTAGTATTAAAAATATGTAATATCAGAGTGTTACCTTTATGGTCCTTTCTGTTTGGAGAAAACATTTGCTATTGTACACTTTTCCTCTTGAGTTACATATGATTAGTTCTTTAATTTATTGTTTTAATATTTTGTAAGTTTCTTCCATTTTCTTGAAGCCAGAGTTCTCTTTTTATAATAGTATAAGTTAATTATAATGAAATTTGTGACATAGAAAGGTGGTTTTGAAGTTTTCTAAAATATTCTTAATATTGTTTAAACTAGTGTTTTGACGGTTGATGACAGAAGCCCTGAGCGTTTTGTTGCCCTTCTCTGTTTTTTCATTGAAATGTCTGATTTTACCTTTCTTAGTTAATGCACAATTTTAGTTTACCTTCTTGTGTGTATCTTAGAAACAAAACATCTTAAAGTTTTTACAAATATTTTCTGTGGAATATAGTTTTCTTTCTTTTTTTTTTTTAAGGAAAAAACTTGCAAAGAATTAAAGCATCAACTTCAAGTGCAGAGAGAAAGTACACTTAAGGAACAGAATGAACTGAAAAAATCACTTGAACAAGAGAAGGAGGTACGGTTTCTTTTTTTAGTAACACAAATATGCAAAACATAGGCCTTTATGTCTTCAAAATATTTTCACACTGCTATGTCAGAGGAAGGTGTTTTTCTCTGAAATGTAATGAATCATATACATTGCTTAAAATTGTTATTTGTGTTCTACCTACTATTAAAAAGATTTAAGCTAGTTTATAATAAAAGGCTTAAATAAAGGAATATAACAAAAAAAGAAAATCTAGTCAGCTAGCTACAGAGTTATAATTTGATTATCTAGGATAAGGAACATTATTATCATTGAAAACAAATCTTAATAGGCTTTCCATAAAATGACCTTTCTTGGGCTTTTTATTTCCTGGACATTTATGTTAATGCTATATTTGATAATGGTTGTGTAACAACCAAGAGGTTTTTCTGTGGTTAACGTTTTGTTAATATAGCATACAAGCAAATGAATAAATAAAGAGTATAATATATGGTTGTTACTCTCTGAAGATGGACCTATTAGTAGCTAGCGTCCAGGCATGTAACTTTATCAAAGCAGAAAATCTGATTTGGTAAAGCTGCAAACATAGTTCTGACAAGAATTTTTACATGGCTGTATTCTGGGTGGTGATTAAAAGAAGACTCTTATGCTGTAGATGCCAGCCACATAAAATGCAAAATTATTTTGGCTTAGCACCTGAGCTCTGAATTGAGATTGTTCACATTTACCACATTTTCCTGTGTATAATGCCCACTTTCCCCACCAAATTTTTTTTTTTTTTTTTTTGAGACAGAGCCTCAAGCTGTCACTCTGGATAGAGTGCTGTGACATCACAGCTCATAGTAACCCCCGGTTGCTGCCTCTGCCTCCCAAGTAGCTGGGACTACAGGCACCCGCCACAATGCCCAGCCATTTTTAGGTTGCAGCCGTCAGTATTGTTTGGCGGGCCCGGGCTGGATTCAAACCCACCAGCTCAGGTGTACGTGGCTGGCACCTTAGCCTGTTGAGCCACAGGCACTGAGCCACCCCATCAAATTTTTTTTTTTTTTAATTGTTGGGGATTCATTGAGGGTACAAAAAACCATGTTACACTGGTTGCATTTGTTAGGAAAAGACCCTCTTAAATCGTGTTTTGC
This sequence comes from Arctocebus calabarensis, assembly GCA_963573935.1. Lineage (NCBI taxonomy): Eukaryota > Metazoa > Chordata > Mammalia > Primates > Lorisidae > Arctocebus > Arctocebus calabarensis. The sequence continues at coordinate 18,181 of CAUYON010185821.1, forward strand.
CCCCAAAAGGTGTGGCACACACCAAGTCCCCAAGACTCCACCCCCCTTACTCCTTCCCTCTCTTTGCTCTCCCCTTCCTTCACCCCCACCGTGTCAATAATTGTCATTAATTGTCCTCATATCAAACTTGAGTACATGGGATTCATGCTTCTCCATTCTTGAGATGCTTTACTAAGAATAATGTGTTCCACTTCCAT
>CAUYON010185823.1:0-17622 GCA_963573935.1 Arctocebus calabarensis
CGCCTGTAGTCCCAGCTACTTGGGAGGCGGAGACAAGAGACTCACTTGAGCCCAGGAATTGGAGGTTGCTGTGAGCTGTGATGCCACAGCACTCTATCCAGGGTGACAGCTTGAGGCTCTGTCTCAAAAAAAAAGAGAGAGAGAGAAAGAGATAAGATCTTGCTCTATTGTCCAGGCAACTCCTTTAACTCCTGGGCTCAAGTAATCTTCCTGTCTCAGCCTCCTAGGATTGCAGCTATGTGTTACTACTTAAGCAAATTTCTTCTTCTTCTTCTTTTAATTGTTGGGGATTCATTGAGGGTACAAGAAACCAGGTTACACTGATTGAATTTGTTAGGTAAAGTCCCTCTTACAATCATGTTTTGCCCCCTTGAGCAAACTTCTTAAAAAGAAAACTTTTAAGCTTTAAGTAGGGAGTATTTTATACTTTTATTTTATATTTAAATAGAAAACTATTGAATTTTACTGCCACACTGTAGGTCCTTTCCGAAAATGTTAAGACCACGGTCAATGTCTTGTATGTACACATATCTGTCACCATTAAATTTTAAAACACTTCAAAGGACTAACCATGTTGTGTAATACCAAAAGTAAACCAAGCATTGAAAAAAGATAAATTTAAAATATTCACGAAACATTTCTTGGTATTTATCCAACTTTTCAACCCCTACATAAAAGTGTATTATTTAAAAGAGGATTGTTAAGTATGTCATTTGAAGATAACTTTGGTAACAAAAACGTTACATGGAAACAAATTATAAAATCTCATTTCTGTTCAATAATAAAAATAACCTTTACTATTTTCACATATACAAAATTACTATAAAAGTTTATTACTACGTAAGTTCCCAGACCGTAAACATTTGGTAAAATGTCTGAGAATCTGTATTCTATAGACTAAACATTTACATTTTGCATGGAAGAGACAGAGAATATTCATAACTTCATCTATTGTGATAGCTAAATTCTATAATTTATTTCAGAAGCCTATAATTTACTTAATACGAATTATTCCAGTCTAATTGTAGAATTCACATTCGACTGGTTCCAAGCTGCTTCATTCTATACTGGAGACTATCCTCACTAACCATCATCAAATGCTTTGAAAACCAAAAGCCTAGGTCCTACCCTACTCTACCCTCCCCCAGGTTGGTTACTATTCCACTGAAGAATTACACCTGGTGCCTCTGAAAGACACTAAGGAATGTTTTGTGAGACAAGCTGTGGGAGGGGTGACTCTTCTGACCTTGCTGGGCTATAAAAGAAAAAAAAGAGAAAAAGGAAGAGAGAAAAAAGGTGGTGTGACAATAATTGCCAGATATTGCATATCTTAGCTTTCTGTAGTCACCCACTCTACATCTGTCAATCATGACTTTGTATAAATTTCTCTGAATTTATTTTTTATATCCTACATTATCTGTGAGGATGGTAGGTTCAATAAATTCACCAAAAAAATTGCCTTTTAATTGGTTTCATGTATCTTTCTGCCACCTAGAGTTTGAGGATACATTCGCTTTAATATGTAACTCATGATTTTTATAGTCTAAACTTTATCTTCTCAGAACTACTTCTTTATATATCAAAATGTCCGTTTTTATTATCATAGTTTGCTTGTCAATCACATTTATTCCCTACGTGACTATTTTTAGACAGTTAAGAGTGTAGCTAACCACAGTGGCTCACACTTGTAATCCGTAATCCTAGTACCCTGGGAGGCTGAGGTGGGTGGATTGCTTGAGCTGAGGAGTTCAAGACTAGCCTGAGCAAGAGTAAGATACCGTCTCTACTGAAAAATAGAGAAACTAGTCCCAGCTATTCAGGTGGCTGAGGCAAGTGGATTGTTTGAGCCCAGAAATTTGAGGTTGCTGTGAGTTATGCCACCATGGAAACAGACTCTATCTCAAAAAAAAAAAAAAGAAAAGAAAAGAAAGTTAGCATGTAAAACCTTTGCTATGTTTAAACTAAACAGTAGGCTTATAGCTAGGAGGCTTATGCCTATAGTCCCAAGGAGTTCAAGGACAGCCTGGACAACAGAGCAAGCCCTGTCTCAAGGGGGACAAAAAGATGGGCTTATAAACTCTAAATAGTATTTGAATTTACAAGAATCAAAAAATCTAGAGTAGAAAGACACATGGCACTAAATTATGCAATACAAGCCAAAATGCTAAGTCCCTGAACAACCTGACATGCACTCTATCTTGAGATTCATTTCAGTTGCCTTCTTTGGGCCCTTTGTGTGGTGTAACTAAAATAGCACCCACTATGATTTAAACAAAGACAAGACAGTTCTTCGTAATAGCCAGCTTCTTCAGGTAAGGGACTTCAAAATGTCAAGTCTCTTTCTTTCCTAAAGTATACTCAGAATTTTTTCAAACTACAAAGCACAACCCATTAGTAGTCAAGAGATCACTTTTGTAAGATATAACCAGCTTTCTTTAAAAATACCAGATCTATGCTTGCTTAGGCAGTACATATATACTAAAAATACAAAGTCTGACAATTAAGTTTGCAAACTTGCCATGGTACAACTGTCTTGGCAGCACTGTACAAACAACTCAGTAAGGGTTCAGAACTTTGACATTTCAGTATCTCACAGTTGTGTTTGTGTCGACATGTGGTGGCTGCTGAGTAGTGTTCGGTATAGTTGTGTGTTTTGTTTTGTTTTGTTTTGTTTTTGAGAAAGAGCCTCACGCTGTCACCCTGGATAGAGTGCTGTGGCATCACAGCTCATAGCAACCTCCAATTCCTGGGCTCAAGTGAGTCTCCTGCCTCCGCCTCCCAAGTAGCTGGGACTACAAGTGCCTGCCACAACGCCCGGCCATTTTTTGGCTGCAGCCGTCATTGTTGTTTGGCAGGCCCAGGCTGGATTTGAACCCGCCAGCTCAGGTGTACATGGCTGGCGCCTTAGCCACTTGAGCCACAGGGGCCAAGTCAGAAACAGGAAAATCTTAACTGAAAATATCAGCCAACAGCTTAAGGCTCTGGCATCAAAACAATGCACCAGTTCACACAGCACTGTAGCATTGTCTATGACAGGCATCCCCAAACTTTTTAAACAGGGGGCCAATTCACTGTCCCTCAGACCTTTGGAGGGCCGGACTATAGTTTAAAAAACAAAACCATGAACAAATTCCTATGCACACTGCACAAATCTTATTTTGAAGTAAAAAACAAAAATGGGAACAAACAGAACTCACACCAATGCATGTGGCCTGCGTGCCGTAGTTTGAGGACCCCTGGTCTATGAGGTAGTTTTTAGCCAGTAAACAAGAAACTATATTAGACCCTACCCTCCCTATCCACCTGATCTGGCCCCCAATGACTTTTTTCTTTACCAAAATATAAAGGAAATAATGAAAGGAAGATATTTTGATGCCATTCCAGGTAATAACGATGATAGAACTTTGAAAGCCATTCCAAAGAGAGTTCCAAAATTGCTTTAAAGGGTGCACTAGATGCTGGCATCAGCACATAGCTTCCCAAGGGAAATACTTTGTAGACGACCTTATGATATTCAGCAATGAGGCATATAGCACTTGTTCTAGGATGAGTTTCTGACCTTAATTGTCAGATCTCATATATACACTGATAAGTGGAAAAAGAAAAAGCGGGGTATGTGGTTGATAGGTTGATTCCCCACTAGCTAACAAGATATATCCACAAAAAAATAAATTTCTGAAAATTATATACCAACTAAGCAGCAGCAACAATGATAATGATATTAGCTAACAACTCCTAAACATTATTATGTCTCAGTTCTTTATACACAATATAGCATTTAATTCTCCCAACAATCTACTATAAGAGAAGCTATTATACTGATTTTGGAGATGAGAACTATCCTCGGGACTATAAAGGTTAAGTGAAAATGTCTAATAAGATACAGAGCCAAGATTACTGACAGAATATGTAAATATTCACAAGTTTGTTTGTTTTGGGTCTTTTTGGGAGACAGAGGCTCACCCTGTTACCCTGGGTTGAGTGAGTGCCATGGCATCATAGCTCATAACAACCTCAAACTATTAGGCTTGAACAATCCTCTTACCTCTGCCTCCCAAGCTGGGACTACAGGTGTAAGCCATCACATCTGGCTAGTTTTTCTATTTTTAGTAGAGACAGGGCCTTCCTTGCTCTTGCTCAGGCTGGTCTTGAACTACTGAATTTAAGCAATCCACCCACCTCAGCCTCCCAGAGTGCTAGGATTACAGGCCTGAGCCACCTCACCAGTTTTACCAAGGCTTCATTACACCATCTCTCACACACACACACACACATACACACAGGATCAGTGCAATGAAGTACCAGATTTAACCTTGTGGCTACCTGCTCTAGTTTTCCGATATCTGGCTCTTCCCTCCTACTTTGGTAATTTACTTTTAATTTTACTTTTATTTATAATAAAATAAAAAATTAAATTTGGGGATGAGGATAAAGTGAAAAAGTTACCTATAATCTTATTCACCCTATCACAATGTTTTTTTGGATATCATCTTCTAGTATTAGAGGTATAATATCAGCTCAAAATCTTCCTCTACCTTTTATTAGCTGTATGGCCTTTGGCCCAATTGCTTCGTTTTCCCACACACCAATTTTCTTTACTTAACTAGCTCAGTGAACAAGAAAGAAAGATCTGATCATATGAGAAGCCTATATTCCAGTGGAGGCAAACACAATAAATTATGATAGTTGGTGCTAAGTGCTGACGGGAGGCAGACAGGTTCCAATTTACGTAAGTGAGGTGAGAGCAGGACTCAATGAAGAGGTAACAGTCAAGCCAAGATCTGGAAGTGAGTTTGACTTGTAGATGGCTCTGAGAATATTCCAGACAGAAGGACAGCCAGTGAAAACCCTGTGTATAAGGAAGAGCAAAGAGAACAGAGCTAAATGAGAGAGTACAGCTAGAGAGGAACAGGGACAATGGCAGTAACATAATGCCTTGTAGGCCACCATACAAATTGCCCTTTACTGAGAGAAAAGAAAATGAGAAGCCATTGAAAGGTTCTGAGCAGAGAGTGACACCATCTGTCTTGCATCTTAAAAGGATTACTCCAGCTGATATATTGAAAATGTCTAGGGAGGATGGGTGGAGGGAGGGTGATTGGTGGGATCACACTTATGGTGCATCTTACAAGGGTACAAGTGAAAATTACTAAATATAGAATACAAATGTCTTCATATAGTGATTAAAAAGCCATGAAGGCTATGTTAAATATTTCAATGAAAATATTTCAGAAAGTATATGAAGTCAGCACATTGTGCCCCATGATTGCACCAATGTACACAATTATGATTTAATAAAAATAATAATAAAAAAAGAAGAAGTCACTGGAATGTTTAGTGATGTTCAATTACTTAATGGTGGTAGGACTCCTGCTTCCGTGTGGCTGCAAAATGGTATTTTTGCCATTTTACTGAGAAGCAAAATGCCCTGAACATAGTAAGAGCTTCATCCACTGCTATGGATGAGCATCCATGCTCTTCTCAGACTAACCCTCACCTCCCAGACTCAACTCCACTCAACTCCCTTCTGCTTCTTAAAGGCTCTGACTCCTGAAAGACTCACTGTTCTCTCCTGTAGCACCACATCTTCTATGCTTTCTGTAAATCATTCCCATCAGCATACAGAGAGGTGGGAAGATCTCCTATATTTAGAAAAACAAAACCCCCAAACCCATCAGTTCACTGCATATTCCCACTGCCCAATTCTCTTTGGCAAAACTAATTGAAGGATTAGTCTGTAAAAAGGGGTTCTCAACCAGTAGTGATTTTATCCCCAATGGGACACTTGGCAATGTCTGGAGATGTTTTGGTTGTCACAACCAGGGGAGGATGTGCTACTGGCATCTACTGGATAGAGACCAGAGCTGTTGTTTAATACCCTTTGATACACAGCACAGTCCCTCACAACAAAGAACCATCAGGTCCAAAATATCAGTAGTGCTGAGGTTGAGAAACTCATGCCAGTTGAGCCTTTACCATTGACCCTCCTTGCACAGCCACATCTGCTTTAGTTGAGGCGAGCCCCATGTTGTTAAATCCGGTCATCATCTCCCTGCTCTACTCATACTCTTTTCTCTGAGGAGCATTTGATAAAGTTGCTCACAGGCTTGCTCCCAATCCTTTCGTCACTCAACTTCCAGTACAGATCACTTTCCTGGCTTCATGGGCTGAGCTTTCTCAGTCTCCTCTGCTGGATCTTTGGAATCTTCTTGACCTTTAAATATAGGGAGAATTAGGGCTCTGTTCTCATACTTCTCTCCCTCTTTACTCACCCCCTCAGGTGTAATTTCTTAGGAATATCCAGTTCCATGGCATGGCACCAAGTACCATCTATCCTGGGATCTCCAATTTATTTCTTTGGCTTGGACCAATATCCTAAACTCAAAAATATTTCTAATTGGTATTCAAATAGTCATCTTAAAATTGGAGAGCCTCAAATAACTTCATTCTTCATTTTGTGGACCTTTTATTATAGAAAGGTCTATAAATAAATGAAAGTGGCTAGATTACTATAATGGTACCCCTCTGCCTCACCCATATATCCATCACTTCAAACAATGAAGAAACCTAAGCCATTTTTATTTTGTTGTATTTATATTCCCCTTATTCCATTATTCTCTTATCCCCATGCCAATTAATTTGAAGGAAATCCTATATATCATATATTACATGCAAAGCTATTTTGAGTTGCATCTTTCAATGATTCTTTAAAAATATAAGGACAATATTACCATCACATCTAAGAATTAATGATAGTCCCTTAATATCATGAAACATCCAGTCATCCAGAACTGGTTCCCTTAACAATCTGCCCTTCCTCCAGCTCTTCCCATCCCGGGGAGTGGGGATGCCATCCTTGCAGTTGCTCAGGACAGATACTTGCAGCTGCTCTTCATAAGCTTTTTCTCAGCCCCATCAACAAATCATGGTGAGTCTAGCTTTAAAATATAGCCAGCATTTCCTCATTTCCCACCACCACACTGCCACCCTCTGGTCTAGCCAACATGACTTTCTGTCTTCCTGCAAAAGACCCTTATTGGCCTCTGCTTCTCTTTTGCCTCAGATAGTTAGCTCTCCCTGCAGCAGCCAGAGACATCTTTAACATGGTAGTCAGATCATGTCATTCCTTCCCTCAGAGCCCTACTGTGGCTCTCATGTCACTCAGAATAAAACCCACTGTTGACCTGGTCTGTAAGATTTTATGCAACATGGCCTCTCTGTGAACTCTCTGACTCTCCTCCTGCTCACCACCTTCCCTCCCTTCTGCTTCCATCTTCCTCAGACATGGCAGCACACGTTAATTCCCTCATTTTAAACTTTTTTAACTAAAAATTTTATTTTTATCACGGCTCAGATGGTAGTTCAACACATACATTCTTTTGCCTCAGGGTTTTTTCACATACTCTTTTTTTTTATGCCTGGAACACTTCTCTCCCAGATACCTGCTTGGCTTCCTTCCTCAGTTAATGTTGATCTTTGCCCGAATGCCATCTTCAGAAAGTCTTTGACCGACCACCTTATATAAAATAACAACTCCCCACCCTGAGAACATGTAACTCTGTTTCTTAAGCCCTTTTCTGAAATAGAATTTATCTTTCCCCGACAAGTTACATATGTCTTTGTTCCCTCTCTTTCTTACTAGCACAAGGGAATTCTTTGTTCTATTCTTTGCTGGATTCCCAGTGCCTAGACAAGTGCTTATCACACATTACATACTGAATAAATAGTTGCTGAATAAATGATTGCTTTGCTATATGTCTTTGGTTCTGATGCTGAGTACCTGCTTCCCAACAGCCAGTGTGGTTCCTCCTTCCTGGGTTTCCAATATATTGAATCTCTGGCTATTTAACCCAAGAGATAAAAATGCCTAACATGGAAGTTTTATTACACAATACTTAAAGGAGAAGGAAAATTTGTAAAAGTCATTTACAAGTTGTTTCATGTTGAATTAGAGGAATGAAATACAGCCACTTGAGAGTAGCTCAAGATAACGACTATTGCTAGTTGTTTTTCCTGGCACTTGTTTTGAGTCTGTTTCCTCAAAATTATAGTTTTTTCCTTTTCTCCAAGGAATGCTAAGGAAATATCTATTCATATGACGTTATATTAAACAAGACCTTATCTCATTTCTGACACTAGGGTGAACCCGGATTTCCTGGCTATCCTGGTGCACAAGTAAGAAGATATTTTTCTGGACCTGCCAACTGGTATGCTGCATGCGTCATTTGTTTGAATTTATTTTTCTTTATATTCAAAGATCTGATTTTGATCTATTAAGGGAGAAGATGGTGACCCAGGCCACCAAGGAGAGAAGGGAGCAAAGGGAATCAGAGGGAAGAGGGTAAGAACCAGATGAAATTCCCATGATCAGTAGAAGCCTACGTCAACACAGGAGCATTTGCCCTGTGGAAGGAAGGGAAGGACTTCATGGAAGGAAGCCCATTCCTCTTTGGTCAATGCACGCTCCACACCTTCCCTGGGCTACCTCACCATCCCCTCAGTCCCACTCTCATTTATCTCCTGAATGCAAATGCAGTCTACCAAAGCATAACACCTGAAAATCCAAGTTGGTATTTCAGTTATGTAACATCAATCTTCTAAAAACAAGTTTGGGGGCATTTCTGTCTTTGGTAAATCCAGAAGTTGTTTGGAAGTATATTGTTTTAGCCATAGCGCAAACATTGCTGTTTCGCTGTTTCTTTAGGATTCTTCCAAGCCTTATCTTTCTCTCAACTATTTTAGGAGTGATGCTCAAGGATATGGTCTCCATCTTGGTGAATTTTGAGTCCAGTGTGCATTGTAGAACTTTTCACAAAAAAGCCATTTCTTCATGTTCTGAAGATTCAGTCTTGAAGAGTCACAATCACTGGCAGCTCTTTTTGGAAAGAGTAACTCTGGATATCTGAAATTTTGGTAGTATTTAGCTGATAGATCTCAGTGGCCAAAGCCTTCTAGAAAAAAAGACATAGACTAGTGTGCAGTGCAGAAAAGAGTTTAGGAAAAGGGATGTGTGTCTTCCAGGCACTAAAGAATTGACATTTTCATACATTGGCAAGGATGTAAAAAAAAAAACCCAAAAAACTGATCTATGCCTAACTTGGCTTGCTGCTGGCTGTGGTTGCCATGGTCAACTAGCATTTTCCTTCTACTTTCAAATAAAAAAGGTAAAACATTAATTATATGCTGATAATGCTGTATCAATTTCAAATAGCTGGAATATAAGCAGTGAGCCTATGGCCAGCATGCAACTTTTCTGAGACACTGAGGACCAGAAGGTGGTGGGGGAATTTTTTCTTTATCTTGCATTCAATGCTGATTTCTCACATTCTTTTTATCATATAACCTTGAGACTCAACTGAGGCATCATTTGAAGCTCTATCTAGATGTATGAGTTTTCATGTGTATGCACATATTTGCATGTCTGGGCTTGTATATGTATGGGGAAGTTTGGCTTTCCCGTAAAGAGATCCACATCTCCTCCTCATTTCTATGTCTCATTCCGCAGATACACAGTTTATAAACTAATTGGTCCATAGCAGACCTGCTGGCACTAGCTATAATGAAAGCTTGATATCCCAAACTGAGTCTGATGCTTATAATTAAGTATCAAGTCCTAATTATGGGGGGAACTTATTCCTTTGGTTTGGTTGTTTTTAGGGTAATGCCGGCTTTCCTGGGTTTGTTGGAATTCCAGGTGACCAAGGCCCACCAGGACAAATGGTAACATGTACCCTTCCCCTTTCCAGTTTTAACCTTTGTGTAAAAATGAATTAGAGTTTGAGAAGAAGTATATCTAAAGATGAAATAGACATTTTGGACACACAAGATGATCAATATAGGGAATGGGCCAAATTTGCTTTAGAGGACATTGGCTTCAAGTCTTTATACAATAGACTTACCTAACATATGTTTTTTATTAGAATATGGGAAGATATTGGTGGGGACTAGAGATATGAATCTCTCTAACTACATAAAATAATACATAAAACTCACAGGAGAATGAGTGTAATTAATGCAAACAAAATAAGCAACAACATTTATGCAAAAATCAGAAGGAAAGCCTAACAAAATATAACATTTATATAATCTTAACTAACAGTGTTGCAAGCCCACAAATATTTTAAAATTTCCCTGGAAGTTTATTTAGTATGAAAGAAAAGACTTTGAAGCTGTGCTTGCTCTGCCCTGTGTCTTGTCCTAGGAGGCTAGGCCGTCATTCCGTAAGGAGGGCACAGTAGGTCAGCTGCAGGTTCAATCTAGTAGTCTCGCTGCAGTGTAGGGTTTATTGGAGAGATGTAACAATGTCAGAGAATAAAAAATCTGAGAGGTAGATGGACCATTCATGCCGTTTTACAGATGAGGAAACAAAGGTGGAAAGGATTATAGTTATCTGCCTGAGGTCACAAATTACTACCTTATAGTCTCTAAATAAGAGCAATGATCTCTAGGTTCCCAGGAGCCAGGAACTCTAACTTTAAGGAGTCTCAGGAAGACTTATTCAGTATTTGAGTAGAAACAGGGTGGTCCAAAGAGAAGGCATAGATGAACAACTGGAGTCTACTTTAGAACTGTCTGCGAATGATCCTGGCATCCTTCCTGGCCTTCCCTTTTCTTGAATTTGATCCTAAACTGAGGTTTGTTTTCAAAATGACCTGGTCATCTAAGACTCTTTTTTTTTTTTTTTTGAGACAGAGTTTCATTTTGTCATCTTTGGTAGAGTGCGTGGCATCATAGCTCATAGCAACGTCAAACTCTTGGTCTCAAGTGATCCTCTTGTCCTAGCCTCCCAAGCAGCTAGACTACAGGCACCTGTCATAGCATCTAGCGATTTATAGAGATGGAGGTCTTGCTGTTGCTCAGGGTGGTTTTGAACTCCTGAGTTCAAACAATCTACCTGCTTTGGCCTCTCCGAGTGCTAGGATTATAGGCATGAGCCATGTGCCCAGCCATCTAAGAGTCTTTATGTATCATCTGTCTAGGCTTCCTGGACTCTGAGGTTCAGGACACACCTGTTAGTCACTCCTGCCTTCTTTAAGGGGTCAGACGGAACTCCAGGACAAGGAGCGAAGGACAGAAGGTGTTCTATGTAGTGTGGGGAAATATCACAAAATGCCTTGGCCACCCTGCAGAAGAATATGTTGGACTTCAGAATCTTGCATTTTAAACCAAAGTTTCTGTTCTTTCCAGGGCATCAAGGGTCTCAAAGGTTTGACAGATATGACGGTAGGTGAAGATTTTAATTCTAAGCTTTATTATTTTCAGAACATAGAGCTTTCAGCTTTCACAAAATAGAAATCTGCTAATTGTAGAGATCCTTTAGTTTCTCCCTTACAAATTCTGTTAGTACTTTAAATTTATTGATTTACTTTGAAATGTTATAACCAAGTCAAATAAAAATACTCCAACATTTTTAATCCAGCAGGGAATCTGGAAGTTTCTGAGTAAAACCAGTTGACATGACAAAGAGAAAAAGACTCAGAGGCCTATCTGTAATGTCCCTTTTTATAAAGCCCCCAAATTACTTAAAAAGTATTTCTAAACCAACACATGGATAGTACAGGTTTTTGTGTCTCTCGGCATACCTGAAATGATGACTTTTTGTCTCCCAAGTACAAGAATACTCTTAGGCAGGAGGCTAGGGGTGTGAAGGGAGCTGAGGATCAGGGAGTGATGGGGTCTGGGGTTGAGGGAAGTAGAGAGCAGAGAGGAAGGATTCAGAGTAAAGAAGCAGGATTACCAGGGGAGGTGTCGAGGTTACTCTTTTGGGAGCCATTCTGAAGAAGTGTTATAAGAATTGCTAATATAGATATCCAAGAATTGAAAAAATTTCCCTGTGTTTTCCACTGACATTCCTGTATTTAAGCTTTCTCAGAATCAGGTTTGATTCCATTACTTGTAAAGCAATGGGTATCCCTTATCTATGGATCTTTAATAATATGGGCACTATATTGTATATAACATCTTTTAAATGCTTTAAAATATCCACTGGATTCAGAAAAACAATTGTTGGCTGGTTTCATCTGCTCTAACATGTTTTGAGTTTGCTGTTGTAGATTAAAAAGCTTCAGATAGGCACTGGTAACATTCAGATGACATTTCTAAGTCACAAGGGTGAAGCTTCAAGTTCAATACTTTTTCCTTTTCTCTGTCTTTTTCCATCTTTCAACAGCCTTGTGAAATTGTTAATTTCATTCAAGAAAACTGCCGTAAGTTGTTTGGGAAAGGCTTAAAAAGAGTGAGTGGTATGAAGTGGGGATGGATGGATCATGGACTGGGGGCATAAGTCACCTGAGATGTGACTGAGGTTTGGGATGGGCCTTGTCATTGTCAAAGGCTCCTATAAATGCATATGTTGGGCTCAGTCCCTTCTGAGGCAAGTAATCATTCCCAGTGTGACCTCAGAAATGAAGTGGTTTGAAGGGCATGCCATCTCAACAATGAAGAAAAATTCCACTGAACAATATATGCCCCATGAAGTGTGGTGATAATTGTACCCCTGCATATCTGAATCTTGCTGCTTGTTATCACAAAACATATAGGAGCTTTGTTCTTTTTACATCATACATTTAAACAAGAAGGACCAATAGTGACCCTTTGAAAAGAAATGCAACCTATTTTATTTACATTTATTATTATATTTATTTAAATTTCAACCTATCATAGGGGTACAAATGTTTTTGGTTACATGTATCAATTTTGTCATGCCTGAATCAGGGTTACAAGTGTACATTTATCTTTTAAAAATGGAATTATGAATCATTAAATCTTAAGTAGTTTTTTGCCACACTCTCAGATTGGAATTTATTACTGTTTTCAATGTAACTCCAGGACATTTGCATCCTATATACTTACATTTCTCCACTTACTGGTAATAGGGCAAGAATGTGGACTTGGCAAATTTAGTTGAATGTTTAGGTTTTCTCTACAATCATCCTGCCTTTACCTGCCTAACCTTTCCTCGTTCTGTTACCATGAAGTGGTTCTTCAGGGAGATTCTGGAATCCTTTTTCTCCTATCAATCATAAAGAATAATACCATCACTATCACCAAAGAAGAAAAAGAGTATCAGAGTTGACCATATTAAAAGTTAAAACCCATTTGCATTAATGGGTACCAGGAAGTCAAAAACCAACAGAAAAAGGGAAAAACGATTTGTAATATACACAAAGGACTTGAGTGAAGGACTTAACTTCCTTATTAAATAATATTGAAACATAAAGAATTGTTGCTACTTGATCATTTTTACCTACCAAGACAGATATTTCCTAATATTTGTGTCTAAATGTAAGAGGCAAATCTTTTAAATTGAAAATGGGCAAAAGACATGAATCAGGGATTCAGAAAAGAAAAAATACAAATGAGCAATAAACTCATGAAATTTCTCATCTTACAAGAAGTCAAGAATACAAATTAAAATAATGAGATACTCTTTTTGTTTCTCACGTTGAAAACATTTCCAAAATGACAGAAAAATCGCTACCAAATTGGGAAATGTGTAAGAGTGCACATTGCTGGTGGGATTGGAAACTGGTACAGTTTTCTGAAGAGCCATTGGACTATGTATATAAATGTCCATAATTACAGAGATTTATTTGTGGCTATAATTAGATAAATATGAACAGATACATGTACAAGTACGTTCATCACAAAGGGACATTAGTTGAAGAAATCTTATAGAGTAGATCATATTGCCCTAAATTTATTGATGGCAGAAAATCATCATGTGTAAGTGAAAAACTTAAGAATATAACATATCCTAAGCTCCGAGTGTTATAAAATAAAATAAATCTATCTACCTATATAAATATATATATGATAAATCAAGGACAATTTAAATTTTTTGTTTTTCTAATATTTCCCACCAATATTAGAACATCAGATTGGAATTTATTTATTGTTTATCCACAAAATATGTTACTTGTGTACATACACTTGAACATAGTATGTATAGTTTACAATTAATATATATTTTTATGTATGTGTATACCCATTACATACATGTAATATCTATCATACAATTTCAAAATAACTCAATGTATTAGTTAAATTTAAGTTCAGTTGAAGGAGACCTAGATCCTCAATGACAACGGCATGAAAGTATTTCGCAAATCAAAGCTTGGAAGTAGTTATTCAGTCAGGTTGAAATGGGGCCCCTTGGTGTTGGGGATGTGATCTCTTTATTTTCTTATTTGGCCATTGTGTTTGTGGGGTGTGTTCTATTCTCCAGATCACCTCATGGTCTAAGAAGTTTATGAAGCTTCAGCCATCATATCAACATTCAGCCAGCAGGAGATTGATACACTTCTGAAGTCGCGCTTTCCATTTTTCTTGTTCGGTTATTCAGAACTTAGTAAAATGGCTGCTCCATTGGGAAATGTAATGTTTGTTCCAGGCAGAACCTGGGGTCCTATTACTATAGAAAAAGAGGAAAGGGATATTGGGGAACAAGGTGAGATCTCTGCCAGAGTCAGGGAGGAGTTGGAGAAGGCTATGTTTAAATTTCTCTGAGGAGATGGTTATTCATACTGAGGCCTGCCTGTGGAAAAGATGCTACTGCATACATCAAACTAACAATGTTTTCTTTTTTGTTTCCAAAACAATTCTCATTCTAGCTTGTTCAAAAGGTAAATTATATTCCTTTTTAGTTACATAAATCCTCACCTGTTCAGAGGAGTTACAGAAAATCTTAAATATGTGTATCATTGTATCAAGGTGTTTCCAAATGTCCAGCATTCCCGACTGAAGTGGGCTTCGCCTTGGACATGTCAAATAACGTCTCCCAGTTGGATTTTGAGAGGATGAGAGACATTTTATTATCTCTGTTGATGAAGATGGAAATAAGTGAGAGTAACTGCCCAACAGATGCCCGAGTGGCCATTGTGTCCTACAACACCAAAACAGATTACCTGGTTCGTTTCTCAGACTACAAGGGGAAGCGTGCACTCCTGGAGGCTGTCAGAAAGATCCCTCTGGAACGGTCATCTGGCCATAGGAATCTGGGGGCCACCATGAGGTTTATGGCGAGACATGTGTTCAAACGTGTGCGCTCGGGCCTTCTCATGAGGAAGGTGGCTGTGTTCTTCCAGGCAGGCTCAGCCTACGATGCAGCTTCCATCAGCACAGCTACCCTGGAGCTTGGTGCAGTGGGCATCATTCCTGTGGTCATCACCTTTACAGAGGAGCACAACCTCCCAGATGTCCTGCTGGTATGCCGGAGGATCCACTGGTGGGCAGGGGGTCATGGGGAAGGGGTTACAGCTGGTTCTTACCTCTCCAACAAGGACCACATAAAGGGCGAGAGCTCTTCAGAGGAGGAATCCCCCCAAATTGATGTGTATTCAAGGTGTCAGGGGGCTCAGTGTAGACCCTACTGCTAATGAGATGACTCCTCATACTGAGTGGCTATTCTTAACACCTACTCTGTGATCCATGCCTTGTAAACATTGCCTTATTTAATGGTTCCCAAAACTACATAAGGCAGATGTTACTGTTTATGTACATTTGGGGCATAAGAAAAGCAAGGAAGCAAGGCTTAGAGAGATTAAGTATATCATCAAAGGTCAAGTAGCCAGTTGGTGCCAGACTGATACTATCTGCCTTTAGAGCCTATACTTAATTAACTGCTAACTAAACTGTGTCATTCAGGGTCACAGACTATAATTTTCTTCCTTTTTTTTTTTTTTTTGCACTGGAATATAGTGTGCATACCTATATAACAAAGTGGAAAAGGTATAGTTATTTTAAGTGTATGGATAGATGAATTTTTATAAATTTTAAATGCATGTGACCAAGACATGGTTCAAAATGTAGAACATGTTCAGTGTCATGACAGCTGCTCATCTGCATTTATCATAATCAAATAGCTTTGGCCTCTTCTGAATCTCCATGTAAAGTGAGTCATACAGCATGTACTTATTTGTACCTGGCTTCTTCCAGTCAACATAACGTCTATTCTCTTTGTTCATCCACTTCATGTACTTAGGTAATTTGTTCTTTGTTATTCCTGTGGAGTATTCCACTGCAAATATATGTAGCATGCTGCAATTTATTCATTTATCTATTCTCCAGACTTTGCTTTTGTAATTGGAAACCATGCAACACGTTCTCGTGGGATATCTGGGATGATTTATCAAAATGAAGGGTGGTTCCCTTAAGATTTTCCAGGATGCTTATGAATGTTAGGTTGAACCGTGGGACAATGCCAATATTTAACCATTGTTGACCTGTAAATATACAAATGTCATATGGTTCAACTTAATAGCTGATGAATTCAGCTGTGGCAGACCACTTAATTTTCTCCAAAGGTTGAGTGTTAGCAGAAGTGATAGGTGAAAGATTTTGTTGACATAACTGTGAGTATGCTTCTAAGAATCAATAGATAAAGCTGTGACAGCTTGCAAACTGTTGGGAAGGATGGACAAAGTATCCTAGGCTGAGAAACAAAGTTAAAATACAGAGGAGGATGAGTCCTTGTTCCCTGTTACATCCCTCTTGCTTAGCAGGATGTCTGGACCAGGGCAGCTTGGCAGGGGGCCTTCTCAATTACTTCTTGAATGGATTAATAAAGGCAAGGTATAATAATTTAAACTAAAAACGTGGCTTTTGTCTTTGGCTCTTCCATCAATAAGGAGGTGCCTTTGGACAAGTCTCTTCATGGGTCTCATTTTTCTCAGCTGGAAAATGGAGAGAAGGTTGCAACTGTTATTTAGGCTCCCTTCCTAGGGCAATTATGAAGTCAAATATCTCAGGGGTGCAATTATGTCTCCTCAGGTGATCATTAGTGCTGCTCTCTGAGAGAGTGTCCTGGGGAGCTTCTGCATTTGACAGTGTTTGAATCTGTTATAGGTGATCCTTTGTCATGATGTTCTTGCCCTGCTAATTGCTTTAGGTACTCTGTAGAAGAATGTAATGGGATGTGAGAACTTGCTGGTTTGAATATACTTGAACTCTGTTTTATTCTGCTTTCCTTTTCTTTCTTTCTTTCTTTTTTTGGACATGCTGTTGCTGCAGGATGCTGGGAGACAACTCTGTGTTATTTACATTTAATGGTTTAGAAAGGATGTTAAATGGTGCCTGCCAGCTCTGATGTAATGAATGACCTCATTTCTGGTGACATTGGTAAGGAGAGAATCAGTCAGAATAATGACAGCATTCTCAGGGCTTTTCAGAAAATCCTCCTTTCTTCACAATTGGGCATATTGCTTCCCTTAACCTTTCCCCACTCGCTTAGCCTTAGGGAGATCCAGTTAGGAGAGCGGAAATATCCTGTGAGTTTTCTTCTGAATGTCGTGCCTGAAGATTCTCTTTGATTATGTGTGGGGCTTTTGTCTTTCACCTCTATGATACTTTAATTTTTCAGAATAACACTCACATGCTTCTTCTGGGAAAATGATGGTTGTTTAATTGGAAATGATGATCTAAACAGATGTCCTAACTTCTCAGTCCATTTAAACATGCTCAGAGGCTGTGATGCATCCTGAGAAGATTTTTTTTTTAATAATTTTATTGAATCATAATTATGTACATTGGTGCAATCACAGGGCACGATTCATATACATTCAGAAATATTTTGATCATACTGTTACAGATATCCTTCATGGCATTTCCTTGATCACTATATAA
>CAUYON010185824.1:0-17148 GCA_963573935.1 Arctocebus calabarensis
AGGAAGGAAGGGAGGGAGGGAGAGAGAGAAGGGGAAGAAAGGAAGGAAGGAAGGAAGGAGGGAGGGAAGGAAGGAGGGAAGGAAGGAAGGAAGGAAGGGAGGGAGGGAGGGAGGGAGGGAGGGAAGGGGAAGAAAGGAAGGAAGGAAGGAAGGAGGGAAGGAAGGAAGAAGGAAGGAAGAAGGAAGGAGGGAAGGAAGGAAGGAAGGAAGGGAAGGAGGGAGGGAAGGGGAAGAAGGAAGGAAGGAAGGAAGGAAGGGAGGGAGGGAGAGAGGGAAGGGGAAGAAAGGAAGGAAGGAAGGAGGGAAGGAAGGAGGGAAGGAAGGAAGGGAGGGAGGGAGGGAGGGAATTGCGCAGTGGCTTACTAATTTGCCATGTGTCCCTGTTCTCATCTCTCTCTGTAATTGGGCTGTTGTCTGCTAGTGGTCCATGTGTTTCCTTCCTTTTAGTTCCTCACACCTGGCATGCTTATATCAGTGTCTCAGACCAGGTATGGCAGCCAGCCCATTAACTGTGGCCTCCCTCAAGGGCATCTTAAGACCCTACTTCCTCATTCAGTGCCCCTAGCCTAGCACTCAATTAAGAAGGAAAGAAGGGCTGGCAGCTATTGATCATTTCCTATATAACAGGCACATATCCGAGTGTGCTATCTAATTTAGAATCAGGCTGTCACCCCAGCTCTTCCATTCCAAGCTGCATGACGCTAGGTTAGTCATTTAACCTCTGCAGGATTGACCTCACCTACATAAAAAAGATGCTCTTAAAAAAAATTCTTTGGCACTATCAAGCTGTGTCCCTCATTGTTATTCTTTTCCCACAACCTAATTTTCTGACTCTGTAATTTCATTTTTTTTCTGTTCTTTTTGTTCTCTGCCAGACAAGAAAATAAATGGAAAACCAATCTTCAGATAAACTAATCAGTGCTAATGGATGTTAATGATTTAAGGAGTGTACCTCTCAAAGGGATTTGAATTTTAATAGGTAACTTCCATTCCTTAGTTCAAGAAATATTGTGTGTCTAGTGCCTGTCAGATCCTGTTATTCCTGTGGATTCAATGCTTTAACCTAAAATTTTGCAAGATGTGCACCATGAAAAAGAGTTCCACAGTCAAATAAATTTTAAAAATACAACATACCAACTTCTGCCTCTGTCCAAGACAGAGGAAAAGGGCCTGGATTCAAGCTTCTTCCTTAAACAACAATCACAGAACACAAAATACATAAAAACAATGCTTTTAAAGACTCCTCATCAGGCAACAAAGAGACAAGAAACAAAGGCATGTCCTCTGGGAGCCCATTCTACCACCTTGGGAGAACTCCAGGCTGCAGTGCAGGGAGGGGAAACCCAGACAGAGCAGAGGAGATGGGGTTGAGGATTTGGGGCGATCACGATGACCAGAGGTTAATGGGACAGCATCCAGAGAGAAAACCCTGGAGATCTGCAAAAGTCCCCCATGAGTAAGCAGAAGAATACAAATTAATCATGCATGTGAGGAACTCCCCGAGAATGGGCCAAAAAATATCACAAAGAATAAGAGAACAGTGCCTGAATTCCCATAGAGCTTGGAATAGTGATTGTTCCCACCAGCCAGAGCAGAACAACTCATACTTCATGAGATATTTGAGTAGAAATCTCAGGAATGTTGTGCCTCAGTAGTGGGGAATAATTAGCCCTAGATAGAGCACACTTATGAACCTTCCATGAAATTTCATAAAAATTGTTTCCAAATAACTGCATTCCAGAAAAAAGCTTCACATATTTACATTAACACAAGAATATTTAAACAAAAATATCCAGTGCCTAACAAGATAAAATTCACAACGTCTGGTACTCAAAGAAAGATGACCAGGCATTCAAGTAATAGTAAAATATGCCCAGTAGTCAACCAACTGAAACCAATTAAGAACTGACATAGATGTTAGAATCAGCAGGCAAGAACATTAAACAGTTGTCAGAATTGTGTTCTGTATGTTCAAATGGTGAAATAGAGACATGGGAAGTATTTTAAAAGACCCAAGTCAGACTTCTGTAGATAAAAACTACAGTATCTGAGATAAAATAATATATTAGGTAGGACTGATGGCAGATTAGACATAGCAGAAGAAAAAATTAGTAACCGTGAAGGCATTATAGTAGAAAATATCCAAAATGAAGTATATAATTAAAAAATGACCAAATAATAAAAGCATCAGTGAGCAATGGAACAACTTCATGAGACAAATATGTGTCTGAAGTCATTCTGACTGAGAATTTTTCAAAATCATTTTTCAAAACAGGAGAATTACAAACAATAACAAAAACCATGCTAGTTAGCACAGCAAAATGCTAAAATTAGAGACAAAGAGAAAATGTTAAAAGCAACCAAAGCAAAAGAAAGATACAGTGCATTTATGAGAATAATAATAATACTGGCAATAGAACTATAAGCCAGGAAATGATATTATTACAGTATCAAATATTAATAAAATAACTAAATAACTATCTGCATGCAATTCTATACTTTGAGAAAATACCCTTCCAAGGGAAGGCATAATTTAAAAAGTTTTCTGACACACAAAAATTCACATAATTCTTTGTTGTTACGACTATGCAAATAAAAAACTGAAGAGAAAATAACTCTGGAAGAAAACTGGGAAGCAGATAAGGGCTGAAGAGCACTGGACATGATAATTGTATGGGTAAATCTACATCAGTTTTGCCTGATTAGAACAAAAATAAAAATGTCTGGTATTTAAATAAATATGGAATTTAAAACATGAAAACAATAACACGAAGGCTGTGGAAAGTAAATAAAGTGAGTTTTCAAAATTCAGGTGTGGTAATACAAAGTTGAGATTGACTCTAATAAATTGAGTTTGCATATTACAATCTTTAGAAAAACCATTACGATAATGGTTGACCTAATTTTCACCACATGTACATATTAATACAGTAGGCCCAGTTCCTTATGTTGACGACTTTCGTATGTTGACCAGTTAGTTACAGTCCCTTGTGTGCTTGAGTTATAGAGGTTCTACTGTAATATAAAAAAGTATAGCTAAAAAGCTAATAGACAGAAAATGGAGTAATAAAATATATTTGCTAAATAACTAAACAAGATTAGAAAATGGGAACAAAGAACAGGGGACAAACAGAAAATATAACTGCATGGTAGATACAAACCTACATTTATCAAGAATTATTTTAAACATAAACAGACCAAATATTCCAATTAAAACAAAAAAAGTGTCAGACTGTATTTTTAAAGAACCACAAGGCTACTTGCACAGACACAACTTAAATGTAAGAAAACGGAAATTTTGTAACCATTTACCAAGTTAATTCTGATAAAACTCATCTATTAGTATAACAAGCAGATTTTAAGGCAAGAAGTTTCACTGAAGATAAACATGAAATGTTTGTTAATGAGATAAACAAATGTACTTGATAAAAACAGGATCAATTTAACAGGAAGATGTAATAATCCTAAATTTGTGTGCACCTAACACATACCTTTAAAATATATAAATAAAAGTTTACAGAATCAAGACGATAATTAGACAAATTATACTGGAAGATTTAATAGTTTTTCCAAATAATTGATCAAACAATTAGATATAAAATATTGGAATAATACTTTTTACAAACTTCATCTAATTGACATCTATTAAAAATTGGACCCTCAAAGCACAATATTTATAGGCCTTTTAAGCACCTAAAAAATATTTTTCCCACTCTGAATAAATACTGAGCCATAAGGCAAGTCCCAACAAATTTCCAAATAATGGAAATCAGGCAGTATCTTCTATGACTAGTAGAATTAAGCTAGAAACCAGTAACAAAATTATAACTAGAGAATCATCAAATGTTTGAAAATTAAGCAATGAACTTTTGTGTAACTGAAAGGCTAAAAGAGAAATCATATTAGAAATTAGAATATTTTGAACCTAACAAAAATTAAAATGCTACATATAAAAGTTTGTGATATGTGGGCTGTAATAGTGCTAAGATGAAAATTTTTATTTTTTTTTGTTTTAGTGGTTGATATATCCTTTACCTCATTTATCTACTTATTGTGTTAAAACATTTATATTCTATACTTAACAGATCTGAATTGTACCCTTGCAACATGCACCATAGGTGTGATGCCACCATTTACCTTCCCTCCATCTGACTTCCCCTTTCCCCTCCCATCCCCCACTTCGTACTGGGCCATAGTTGTGATCTATTCTTCATATGAAAATGTGAGTGATTGCAAATTGGTTTCATAATAGTACTGAGTACATTGGATATTTTTTCCTACATTCTTGAAATCCTTTACTAAGTAAGATATGTTCCAGCTCCATCCATATAAACATAAAAGAGTAAAACCTCTGTCTTTTTTAAGACTGCATAATATTCCATAGTACACATATACCACAATTTATTTATCCATTCATGTGTCGATGGGCACTTGGGCTTCTTCCATGACTTGGCTATTATGAATTGAGCTGCAATGAATAATCTGGTGCAAATATCTTTGTTATAAAGTGATTTTTGGTCTTTTGGATATCAAATAGCCAAGACATTACTCAGAAATAAAAATAATCAGGAGGAATCATGCTACCAGACTTCAATCTATACTATAAATTTATAGTGATCAAAACAGCATGGTACTGGTACAAAAATAGAAAATTTTTAGTTTTAAATGGATATAGAGAAGAAAAAGAAGAAAAGCTGAGATTAATTTAAGTGCCCATTTCAGGAAGCTAGAAGCAATAAAATTCAAGGAAAATTGAAGAAATATAATAATGAAGTTCAGAATAAAAATCAATGAGATTAAAAAAAAAAACAGGAGGGCAGCACCTATGGCTCAGCAGGTATGGTGTTGGCCCCATATGCCAAGGCTGGTGGGTTCAAACTGGACCCCAACCAGCTAAAATAGCAGTGACAACTGCAACCAAAACCAAAAACTTAACTGGGTGTTGTGGTGGGTGCCTGTAGTCCCAGCCACTCGGGAGGCTGAGGCAAGAGAATCAGTAAGCCCAAGAGTTGGAGGTTGCTGTGAGCTGTGACACCATGACACTCTACCAAGGACGACACAGTGAGACTCTGTCTCCAAAAACAAACAAACAAACAACAACAACAAGAAAAAAATACAGGAAAAAAGTAGATAAAATCAACAAAACAAAAAGTTTGGTTTAAAGATCAATTAAGATATTCTAGCAAGCCTCATAAATTAAGAAAAAAAAAAGAAAAGAAAAGGCACAGATTCTTAATATGAAGAATAAAAATGGAAAGTCACTACAGTTTCAACAAATACTTAAAAGAAATTGTGAAGACATTTATGCCAATAAACTTGAAAATTTTAGAAGCAGTAGAAAAATTCCTTGAGTAATACAACTTACAAAATGAACACAGGGAAAAGCAGAAAAACATGAACAATCCTATCTCTATTAGAGAAAGTGAATTCAGAATGGAAAACTTCACTTCAAAGATAAATCCAGGTTCAGTTAATTTCAACATGAACTTATCCTTCAAAGAAAGAACACTAGGCCTATCCCCGGAGCCCAAACTGGACTGAAGGTGCCTGGGGCAAGTTCTCATGGCTCCAGCTTGTGTCATCACCCCTCAAGAGCACCAGGTTTGCCTTATAGTGGAGCGCCAGGAGATAAAATTTCTTTTGAACACTGGAGCAACCTTTTTTGTACTTCTCTGTAACCCTGGTCTTTTATCTCCCAAATCCATAACTATACACAGGGTTTCTGGAAAGCCAGTTACCAGATTTTTCTCCCAGCCTTTAAGCTGCGATTGGGATGACTTACTGTTCTCTCATGCCTCCCTAATCATGCCTAAAAGTCCTGCTCCCCTTTTGGGGAGGGACGTACTAACTAAAACAGGAACTTTTCCCTCTTGGAGATCTAGTCATGATCAAAACTCTCTCCTCTAATTCACCTTCCCTAACCCCAACTTGGGAAGTCCCCTTTCCTGTTATCTTGTCTTCTTCTACAGCTGTTAAAGTTATAGGAGTCGATTCCTGCATACATCATTCACAAGTAAAATTCTGGAACCCTCCATCTTCTACGGAGGCAGACAATGAAGACAGCCAACCACAGACCACCTACACTTGTGAGCCAAAAGAAAGTTTGAAGTTATCATTTAGGAAACAGCAAGAAAAATCCTAATATGATTTTCTTTTAGCATCATTGAATAAGTGCTTCTGACCTGACGCTGTTCAACCTTTGCCTATTACTGATTATACTAATCAGATTTATGTTTTCCAGAAGTGTCATCAAGCCACATGCAATAAAGATGGTTCCAGTCTATGAATCCCTGTATCACTCTCCCTCCAGAGAAACCCTAACTGCCCCCTTCTGTCATCACCCGATTCAGCAGGAAGCAGTTAGATCGAGTCTTTGCCCTTTTTCCCTAACAGCAGTTGGAGTTTCTACTCGGAGAGGGAGAGTTGATGCAGGACATTTGGCACCCTAGCCAGCTCAGCGGAGCTGGTGGACCTGCCGCCTTCTCGTTGGCGGTAACAGTGCTGCGGCAGCCAGCTGAAGAGCCAGCGGGCTGGATGACAGGCAAGGAGGGGGACCTCCAACCCCCACCGGAAGCTCCAATAGCCAAAAAGGCAAGACAACTGCGAAGGAGACACCTGTGCCTTGGTGTCTCCTTCACTTTACACTTAGGACTAACTGTGGAACCCCCATTTCCTATGCCTAGGTCAATTACATGTGAATTTCCTAGGCCTCAATTCCATGAATGGACTGTGTCCAGTCATTGATACATTCATTCACTTTGCCCCAGTGGAAGGGACTGTGTTCATTCATTGATACATTCATTCACCTTGCCCCCGGCGGAAGGGACTGTGTTCATTCGTTTCCTGGCCAAGGAACCCATACACCTATATATACCCTGAGACTAAAAGCCTAAAGGGGGAGATGGGGAAAGACCGGGAGAGAAATGGAGAGAGCTTTTCTCTCCCCACTTGAATTCTCTCTCTCTACCAGGAGCTTTAGTGTTTTCTGTATTCTTTTCTGTAAATAAATTCTGTCTTACCACTGGAAAAAAAAGAAAAGAAAATACCATGAAGGCTATGTTAAACAGTTTGATGAAAACATTTCAGATTGTACATGAAACCACATACACCTGTGCTGGTGGGGGTATGAAACAAAAAATAGCCGGGTGTTGTGCAGGCGCCTGTAGTCCCAACTACTTGGGAGGCAGAGGCAGGAGAATCACTTGAGCCCAGGAGTTGGAGGTTGCTGTGAGCTGTGATGCCACAGCACTCTACCCAGGGCGACAGCTTGAGGCTCTGTCTCAAAAAAAAAAGAAAGAAAGAAAATCACTGTTCAAGGGGCAGTGCCTATGGCTCAGTGGGTAGGTGGTGGGTTCGAACCTGGCCCTGGCCAAACTGCAATTTAAAAATAACTGAGCATTGTGGCGGGTGCCTGGAGTCCCAGCTACTATGGGGGAGCGGAGGCAAAAGAATTGGCTAAACCCAGGAGTTGGAGGTTGCTGTGAGCTGTGACACCACAGCGCTCTACCAAGGGTGAAAAAGTGAGACTCTGTCTCTAAAAAAAAAGAAAGAAAGAAAGAAAAGAAAAATCACTGTTCTAGGGTGTTTTCCTCATTTGCATCACTCCCACATTCTAGGAAAAAAGAGGATGCAGAAGAGAAACATTTCCTCTTATAGAAGTTACATACATCGCTTTTGCTTACATTGCACTAGCCAGGATTTAGTCACATGGCAACTCTGGCTGCAGGAGAGGCTGGAAAATATAGTATCTAGCTAAGCAGCCATATGTCAAGCTAAAAGGGAAGGGAAGGCCAGGTATCTTGGCTCACGCCTGTAATCCTAGTACTCTGGGAAGCTGAGGCAGACTTGAGGTCAAGAGTTTGAAACCAGCCCAGCCTGGCTCAGTGCCTGTGGCTCAACAGGCTAAGGCGCCAGCCACGTACACCTGAGCTGGAGGGTTCGAATCCAGCCCAGGCCTGCCAAACAACAATGACAGCTGCAACCAAAAAATGGCCGGGCGTTGTGGCAGGTACCTGTAGTCCCAGCTACTTGGGAGGCAGAGGCAGGAGACTCACTTGAGCCTAGGAATTGGAGGTTGCTATGAGCTGTGATGCCATGGCACTCTACCCAGGGTGACAGCTTGAGGCTCTGTCTCAAAAAAAAAAGAAAAAAAGGAAAAAAGAAACCAGCCCGGCCAAAAGCAAGACCCCATCTCTATCAAAAGAAGAAAAAAAATTAGCCGGGTATAGTGGTGGGCACTTGTAGTCCTAGTTACTCAGGATCCCTGGAGCCCAGAAGTTTGAGGTTGCAGTGAGCTATGATGATGCCACTGCATCCTTGCCAGAGTGATAGAGCAAAACTTAGTCTCCAAATAATAATAATAACCATAACAACAATAATAATGCATTGAATGAATGAATAAATAAATAAATAAATAAAAGAGAAGGAAAGGGTACTCATGGGCACTAAGAAATCTCTGTTAAAAGAAGGGAAGAATGCTCCACGGAATAGCATAGTCAAGGTCAAGAAATACACAAGAAAGAGTTGGGAAGAAGTTCCAAGTGCTAAATCAAGTACCTTATTTACATTATTTCATGTGAAACTCATGATCCTAGAAAGACGGAGTGTTGATACTTTCATTTTACAGAAGAGGACAGTGAAGGCCAGAGAGGTTAGAAAATTTGGCTAAGGTCACACAGCTGATAGGGTGATGCCAAGATAGTAATCTAAGCCCACTGGTCCAGAGTTGCTGGTGTCTCTCTGAGGCTACTCTTCTCTCTGTAAAGCTACCTCGAAGGCAGGAAACATGATGGAAGGAGTCCAAGAGCAGAATGGTGCCAAGAGTGGGACACCTCAGGGAGTGAATGAAGACTAGTAGGTCAGAAGGAGGTCAACAGCGATCAGCAGGTGAATCTAGGAAGCAGCACCGAATAAAGTCAACCAGTCTGAGTTTAAAAGAATCAAAGATCAGGCCAGGTGCAGCACTCTGGGAGGGTCATTTGAGCTCAAGAGTTCAAGACCAGCCTGAGCAAGAGCAAGACTTGGTCTTTAGTTAAAAATAAAAAAGGAAAAGAAAAACCAGCTGGGTGTTGTGGCAGGTGCCTGCAGTCCCATTCACTCGAGAGGCTGAGGTTCACTTGAGCGTATGAGTCTGAGGTTGCAGTGAGTTAGGATGATGCCACAGCACTCTACCCTGGCCAACAGAGGGAGACTTTGTCTCAAAAGAAAAACAAAGTCTCAAAGTTCAGATTCTACTTGGAGATTCAGTTAATCCTAGTAATCAAATCTTAAATTTGTGAGGAAATGTCAACATGCTCAGATGTGAAGCTGTCACGTCTCCTTTTCCCAAGTCCATTGTATTCTCCTGTGTGCCTCTCACCCTTGACCTTCAAAGTGACCAACAGGATGACTTTGAATGGTCATCTATAGACATCTAGTTGGACCTGCCACCAGAGCAGGAGCCCAACAGCATGCCTAGAGTCACTCCTCAATGCCAACTCAAACATGTTCAGTGCTGGGGTCCTTACCACCTCTCCAGCCAATGACTCCATCAGACAACCCTAGGCCCTCGGGTGCCCTTCTGAATGGTCCAGCACAGAGAGAAACAGGGAGAGACATCTGTGAGACATGATCTGGACCACACTTTGGAGTCATAAAGAACCTGTCTCAGGGCAGGCACAGTGGCTCACGCCTGTAATACTAGCACTCTGGGAGGCTGAGGCAGGCAGATCGCCCAGGAGATCAGGTGTAGAGGTTGGGGAAGGCCCCGCTATCCACTTCTATTTAATCCGTCAACCCACAGGTTGGAGAGTTCAGGGAGAGCAGACAGTGTAAGTCCCGAGGAGCCTTCCTTGTCACTGTGCTTGTCCCAGGGCTGCGTGAGTCTGTGACTCCGGGCTGTCTGATTGCTGGCAGCATTTCTCACCTCCACCAATGTTAGGCATGTTCATTACTCCTTTCACCCACAGCCTTACTGCCACAACCTTGAAGAAAAATCCTCTAAAATTTGCAAGACATTCGGCCTATGAATAATTCAGCATGGCTCCCGACCAGGGGAAGTATTCTGTTTCTGATGCTTCTTACCCTGGGGAAATGGTAGCTAGCGCACCGCCCAGATGTATCTACTTAGACTCCAGTGAACGGATGGGAGAGGAAGGGAAGGAAACAAAAAAGGAAAGAAGACAGGGAAGGAGGGAGGGAGAGAAGGGGAAGGAAAGATATAGAATGAATTTCACCCTTCAAGAAATCTTAGAAGCTCCCAAGGACTTTAGCTCATGCTGGGTAACAGGCTCTGGGGAGAGAGCTGTGGCCAGGTTGTGGAAGCGGCCTTGGTGACAAGCCACCCTGCCTCCCAGGGTAGCCACAGGAGTATGACGACAGTACAGAGCTCATCCACAGACCCATGAACTGAAGTAGGCACCCAGTGTCCTAGCTCCTTCGGGAGCACCCAAGGCTCCAGAACCATCCCCCATTTTGGCCTCACATTGTTTCAAGACCAGAAGAGGTAGGAGAAATGTATGGACTTGGGTCTAAAGTTCCAGTCCCAGCTCCACTGATCACGAGCGTGGGACTGTGGGAGGGTCACTAATAAATGGGGTGAATGAGGTGAGAGCAGGATAAAAGGACCTGGCCAGAGACCCCATATTCTCCAACCCTGCTCCATCACACGGCAGGCAAATGCATAGTGCTTATTACTGAAGCTTGTTTGCCTGGGTGGACCAGGCTGCCCCATGTAAGGGACTCTTCAATTAGGAGGCTGGGCTCTCCTAAATAGCCAATTTTCCTTCTCTTCTGAAACCTAAAGCTACTTAACATACTTAAAGTAAAGAAAAGGTAGGCTCAAGGGAAATTACACCAAGGAAAAAGTGAGCAAGAATTTCTATCCAAGATCCATGCAGAACAAACAGGTCAGATCCACCCAGCTCACACTCACTCGCGGAGGGAAGACCCACAATCTGGCAGAAGAGCTCAGGGAGTCACCCTCTCCATCATGCAGGCCTGGAGTGCCACCTCCGTCCCCAGTTCCTTGAGCAGCACCTTCCTGGCATCATTCTGCTCCTTAGAGAGAAGGCTAGGCAGTGGGATTTCAAGGTTTTCTTGAGGCCAGCACTCACTGACCCCTGTTTTCTCATCTTTAAAATGTGAATTGTAAAAGCACCAGCTCTCTTACCTCAGGGTAACTAGACGAAGCTGGGGCCATGGAGGTAAAGTGTGCCCCAAGTTCAAGGAGCCTCGCAGCAGTGTATCCTGGAAGGTATGTAGAAGCCCCTGGAGATTACACATTCTGAACAAAACACAGTCCCTGCCAGACATGATGGCACACACCTATCATCTAGATACTGGGGAGGCTGAGTAAGAGGATTGCTTGAGCCCAGGGGATTCAAGTCCAGCCTGGACCTCATCATAGCAAGACTCAACCTCGAAGAAAAAGAAAGAAATTCAGTCCTTGCCTGCAAGCTGCTTAAACGCTAGTTGACAACTAAACAAATACCTCCTGATGCCTTGAGGGAACAATGCAAGATGATGGACAATCTGGTCCCAGCTCAAACCCGCAGATGGCATGTGCATTAAAAAGAGAGCTCCGTGGCCTCCTGGCGTCTTCTGGACTTGTGAGGTCACCAGGGCTCCCAACCTGGTCCTTGAGTCTGTAGTTCCAAAAACCCTTTCAGAAACTAATCTGCCCTGGAAAAGTGGTCTGAGCAATCCACCCCTCCCCAAGTCTAGCGTGTCAATAAATTCTCCACAGTAGGAGAGCATCCTTTCATTTGCATGGAGCACACATCTTTCTGGGATAGCATAAATCCATTCAAGGGACATAGTTAGAGACCAGGTGCTTTCCTTGTAAAAAGAATGAAGCTGGCTCGGCGCCTGTAGCTCAGCGGGCTAAGGCGCCAGGCATGTAAACCTGAGCTGGCGGGTTCGAATCCAGCCTGGGCCCGCCAACCAACAATGACGGCTGCAACCCAAACAAAAACAAAATTGGAGGTTGCTGTGAGCTGTAATGCCATGACACTCTACCCAGGGCGACAGCTTGAGGCTCTGTCTCAATAAATAAATAAATAAATAAATAAATAAATAAATAAATAAATAAATAAATAAAAAAGAATGAAGCCAGAGAGTGCTGGTCAACCTCCTGGCTCCCACCCAATACATGGTGAGCACCCCCACACTCTCTCACCCAGGATCTCTTTCTCTCTGGGTATGTTGGTGGCCCTGATTCCTCATCTGGACTACAGATCTCCTGAGAGCACTTTATCTCCTCTTTTTCTGTTTTGCATGAACGATTTTGCCAAGAAAACATCCAACAGGGTAGGTGGCAGTCTACCTGGTGTTGTCCACACTTTGGACACTGGTTTCCTCAAAAAGACTTATAGTGAGCCAGACTTCCCAGTGCCTCCGGCCCCAGCATCCAGCCCCAGGAGCAGCTTTCCTTCTGTGACTGGCCAGACTGATGTCACTGTGGCAGGGACCAACTCCATTATTCAGGGGAGAATCCAGCCTTGAAAACCCTCACCACCCAAAGTCAGGGAACTCACCAGCACACAGTCTACCAGGGACCATGCACAAAGATGCCACCAAGCTGGGTGGCACCTGTGGCTCAGTGAGTAGGGCTACAGCCCCATATACCAAGGGTGGCTGGTTCAAACCCAGCCCTGGCCAAACTGCAATAAAAAAATATGTATCTGGGCATTGTGGTGGACGCCTGTAGTCCCAGCTATTCGGGAGGCTGAGGCAAGAGAATTGGCTAAGCCCAAGAGCTGGAGATTGCTGTGAGCTGTGAAGCCATAGCACTCTACCAATGTGAGATACTGTGAGACAAAGTGAGACACTGTCTCAAAAAAAAAAAAAAATGCCACCATGCTTCCCCTACCTGTGGTCTGAATATCAGGAACACTGGATAGTAATAATTATAACCATAATGATTATTTCCATTCAGTCAGAATATTGGCGGTATTTTCACAGTCTGCAGGACCACACGCTGACACCCATCCCTCCCAGAACATTCCTTTCTACTGCCATTTTGTCGGGAACCTTCACATAGAGGGGACCTCTTCCGGTGGACCCTCCTGCTTGCGCTTCAGAGAATCAGCCCCCTGGGCATTAGGCGCGGGGCTCTGGGCCACCGCAGCCCTCTGAGCCACGGGGGCCAGCCCGTCTGTGGGCCGAGGGAGCTGGGGAGAGGCACTTTCCGAAGAAATGATTCCCGCACAGTTCAAGAGCTAAAGAGCGAGATTTGTTCTAATTCTGAGGATGGATGTGGGGTGAAGGGTGACACCTCACTGAACATAAGGAGACCTAGCAGCTGTAGAAGGAAAGATAACCTTGGGACATGGCGGGACCTGGACCTGAGCCGGGAGAGAGTGTGCTGGAGTGACGTCCCCTGGCGGGGCCGCGAGGTGAGGCGCGGGAGAGATCCGGGGAGGTTTCTTTTCAATCACCCTGCGGCCACCCAGGCTTTGTATGTGCGGGAGCGAGAAGATTGGAGCTGAGCGTAGCGGCCCGGCAGGAGCCTCCCTTGTGTGTGGGGTGAGGGCAGCCAGGGTCCAGGGCTGGCCAAAAGATAAAGCCCTGAGGCTCAAACCACCTGGGGAAGGAGGTTGGGGAATGCTGCCCAGCAAGGGACCCTGGAGGTGGGGGGAGCCTCAGGACAGGGTCCCTCCTCAGTTCATGAGAACCGAGTGACGGGGAGGAAAGCCTCCAATGCGTTTGCCCTTGCCCTTGCGAGCCCTTGCGAGCCGGAAGTCAGACAATGGTCAGACCTTTTAACTCTCTCAGATTTGTATGGTAATTTTTAATGACCACGGATTTGAAAACACTGAGAACCCCTGCGCTACAGCATAATAATCTTAGAACATAAGCTGGGAAAGGGGACCTTGTAAGGAGGACGGGAAACTTGTATCCGGGAACACTCTGCTTGCCTACCTTTTGTCTCCCCTTGGACACCCTGGTTTTGGGCCCATCAGCCTCAGTCTCTATGGTGGCCAGTCTCTTTGTTGAGGAGCCCCAGAGTTAGCCCTTTGACATTCTTTCACTTCCTTGATGAGCTCATCTAGTTGTGAAGACTTTCAATATGCAATGACTCCCAAATCTGTATCTCCATCCCAGACCTCTCTCCAGACACCAGATTTATATACTTTTCTTTCTTTCTTTCTTTCTTTCTCTCTCTCTCTCTCTCTCTCTCTCTCTCTCTCTCTCTTTCTTTCTTTCTTTCTTTCTGACAGAGTCTCGCCATGTCTTCCCTAGGTAGAGTGCTATGGCATCACAGCTCACAGCCACCTCAAACTCTTGAGCTTAAGCCATTCTTTTGCCTCAGCCTCCCAAGTAGCTGGGACTACAGGTGCCCATCACAAGGCCCAGCTATTTTTTTTCTTGTAGTTGTCATTATTATTTTGGCAGGTCCAGGTCAGGTTAGAACCCACCAGCCCCAATGTATGTGGCCGGCACTATAACCACTGAACTACGGGCATTGAGCCAAGGTTTATACTCCTATATCCAGATACCTACCTGTCCTGTCCATGTGGGGTTCTAGCAAACATCTCAAACTCAACATATCCAAAACTGAAACACCTGATCCTTTCCCCTAAATCTGTACCTGCAGCTACATTAATCTCTACCAATGGCAACTCCATTCTTCCACTGTCCAAGCTAAAATATGGGAATCATTTTTCACTCCTCTTCTTTTCACTTTCTGTGCCAAATTTGGTAGGAAATCTGTGGGCTTTACCTTCTAGATATATACAAAAATCTGACCATATCTCACTGCTGCCTTTCTTATCACCCTGGTCCAAGCCACCACCACTCCTTATTCTAGATTTCTACCCTTGTCTCTATCCAGTCCTAGGTGGTCATTTACATTAGGCCAATCATATGGTCCCTCTGCAAGCCCTGCATGATTTGGTCCTGTCACATCTGTCTCTATCCTTACCTCCCACTGTTGTCCCCCTGCTCAGCACACTGGCCTCCTTGCTGTCACTCCAACATGCTTGGGCACTTTCCTGCCCTGGGGTCTTTGCGTAGCTGTTCAGTTACCTGGAATCCCTCCCCCAACCCAGTATTCTAATTCTCACCTCCTTCAATTTTATGCTCAGATCTCACCTTCTCAATGAGACTTGTTATGGACTGAATTATGCCTCCCTCCACCCTCAAAATCCTTATGTTCAAGTTTTAAACCACTGTGATGGTGTTTGGAGATACAGCCTATAAGGAGATAATTAGGGTCAAGTTAGGTCCTACAGTGGGACCTTATTCCTACCAGAGATGTCTCTTTCCACTGAGCAAACACAAAGAAGAGGTGGTATGAGTGCACAGAGATGGCAGCCACCTAAGAACAGAAGAGGGATCAGAATGAAACCTGCCTTGCCAGCACCTTTCACACCACCCAGGCTGTCAGTCTGTGGCATTGTGTTACAGCAGCTCAGGCAGACTAAGAGAAGGCTGACCCTGCTGCTCCAAGTACCACTACCACCATCCCACCTGCCCTTTCTGGAGCTCACTCCCTTTCTTCCTCTACTTTTCTATTTTCCATGGCCTGTGGAGCTGTTTAATAGATTAATTACTTCTTTCATATGTATAAATGGCAGGCAATTGTCTGCCTCCTCTGCTAGCTCCATAAGTGCAGAGATTTCTGTCTGCCTTGTTCACTAATGTGTCCAAGTGCCCAGGACAGAGCCTGGTACATAATGGGTACTGATTAAATCTTTGTCCAATAAAGGTATTAATCATCTTTCTTGAAGATGCAAAAGGAACCACGGAGAGGGGTTTCAAATTAGTTTGTGAGTGCTCTTCTCTGAAGGGGAAACAGCCCAACTAGTCAGGGGAGGACAGGAGGGCTGAGCAGGCCTAGAGGGGGCCTCAGGCCCCCAAGGGAGAGAATGTGGCCTGGGAGGCTCAGGGCAAGGGTACTTGTGTGGTCCTTTTCTCATATGAGAGTCACACCAAGGTGACTAGAGGAATCACACTTTTTTTTTAAAGAAAGAGTTGGCTTTCTCCAATGGTGGCCAAAAAACATTCTAAGCACACAGTGTACACAAAGGCACAGAGGCATGGCACCACCAGGAATGCAGATGTGCAAGGAGTATGAGTGGAGGGGAGGGACAGCAAAGCAGAGGTCCAGAGAAGGGGAGACAACGAGGATGAGGACTATTTAACTCACATACTTTAACTTGAATCTGTCAAGTGGAATCTGGAGCCACTGAAGCTCTTAAACAGGGAGGCAAGCTGATGGGATGCACTCCTTCAAAAGATCAGGTGGACAGCAGCTGACTTAGCTGTGGAGAGAGGGGCTTCGCTAGTCCTTACAGCACTGTGCTTTTCCCCTGCACACTCAGTGAGAAGTGTTAAGCACAGGGGCACACATCTTTGTTAACCCACAACAGCCAGGCACAGACCTAACCCTTCCCAAAAACCCGAGTGCAGGGGGTGGGGGCCCAAATCTTCACTACAGCGTGTGCCTCTGCCCATCACCTGCTCAGAGTGAGGACCCAAATAGCTGGATTTTCTGTCTTGGCTCTTAAGAAGAAAGGGGCTCAAGATGGGAAAATATCATTCAAACACTCCAGCCTCAGTCTTTTCCTCAAGACCTTCCCATCAGCTGTTGTCATGACAACCACTGTGACCCAACCTCAGGAAGCAGCTGCTGAAGCAGGAAAGGATATGGTTCCACTGCTGCCACCACTGCTCCACATGACTCATCCTCAGATGCAACAGTCCATCCCGGCAGGTGGCAGATCTAACACACACACACACACACACACACACCACTCTGTGTCTGTTCTCTGCACAAGTCCTTCCCACCCCCAACCCCCATCCTGGTAGATTGCCTGGGCAATTATAGAAACTCGCTATCCCCACCCACAGCAGTGATTCAGCCAAGTGACACTGAGCTTCAGGGCCAATTCGTTCACTGGGATGAATACAGGAAACCTCAAGAAAGAAGCTCACTCTTCTCTCTGTGGGTGCCAGGCTGGTGGCCATGTTCTCACCCCAGTGTTTGCAGTGGGAGAGAAGAAGTTCATTACACAAAGAAGCACAGGCAACCAGATATAGCCACCTTCCTGCAGCTTCAAGTGCCCAGTTCCAAGCCCTGAGGCCCTGAGGTCCTGGTTCCTTTGTCCTTCTCAGCTTGGATGCCTGTGTGTGCTGTCATCACAACCAGAAGTGTTAGATAAT